>JAFEMH010002881.1:0-305370 GCA_022495995.1 Adenophora triphylla var. japonica
CTCCCGGTGGCTACATATCATCAAAACCTCCAAAGGAACTCGCCCAAGCCAAACCGTCTCGTGACCGTGAGCCTTAATGTAGAAACCGGATCGAGAAAGCCCCTAAGCATAACCACTGGGACCCGTCCCCGAAGCACTCGCGAGTCTCCACTCCGCCAATGAGGCACCAACCATCTCGATATCTTCAGCCCGGCGACCCGCCATCCAACGCTCCCACGAGCCCCGATCATCAAAATCTACATCAACACCTCTCCCGGCAAAAGTCCAAGGCCCGATCATATCGTAGGTTTCCGAAGAACCCCCAAACGCTCCATCGCCCATGTGGTCAAGAGGAACGGGCCGCCCCCGCGCATATACCGCCGTCCGGTAGCTAATCTGTCGAGCATGAAAAGTCTCCCCAAGAATCAAAGGAACGACATCTCTCGCCTGTGCGACAGGAATCGACAAACATCCAAGCAGAGACCGATGGCGCATCCCAAAGGAATAGACCATGCACAGTGGTGCCAAACATACAAAGTGCAAAGGCATCCCAATAGGCATCATCCACCAAGCCTAGGCCCCTAAATCCGTCCGGGAAGACCGAAATATCGAAATGATCGACCGCGGATCATACCTTGCGCTTCCTCCGGGAAAGATGAAGGAGGACGCACAATCCGTCAACAAAGAAGCTCCTCCGGCAAAGGAACCGCTATCTCTTCCACCTCCGACCTCCAAGCAAGGCCCGAAATTCTTCCACAGTCGGAACAATCTCGTTGAAGGAAAGGCAAAAGACATGCCTTCTAGTATCCCAAAACGAAGAAGAAGCTCTTAAGAGGTCATAATCCGGAACCAATTCTTTGAGAGACCACAAGCATCGTACCTTGTACCTTTCTTCAAAGAATGATCTTCTCTCGTGCATGATCTCCCTACACCACTCCTTGAACTTTTCAAAGAACAACATTTGCCTTTCTTTGGACAATTTTGGAGAATTTTTGGCCATTTCCATGGTTTTTCTCTCTTTCTCCCCGAAAATGGCTGTTTGGACTGGAGGTTGAAGAGGATATTCGAATTTGAAATAAAGCAAGACCAGGTCTGAACCAAAATTAAAGGACAAATGTCAGAAACTGCCCCTATCCGCGCGGATGAGTTTGCCAAAAAAAAAAAATCTGCAACAGTCCAAGCTGCTACACCAAAAGAGGAATATTCCGTCCCGGTTGCTCGAAACCTGTGCAAAAAAAAAACTCCCCAAACCAGTCCATATACCAAACACCCTTGCAAAAAAAAAAAACCAAGGCTCATGCGACACTGCATTCATATTGCATTGCATTCATAAAATAAAATCCTAAATTATTACATTCCAAAAAAAAAGAGAGTGTGCAAAAAAAAAAAAACAAACAAACATAAATAAAATCCTAAATTATTACATCCAAAAAAAAAAAATGTGCATAATCTGTACAAATCTAAATCTCAAAAAAAAAAATCAATTCCGAGTCTCCAAAGACCTACGCCATGTCTCCCCTCGGCCCTCTCAAGGACTCTCGCTCGCCTCTCGTGAGCCCCGAAAATCTCAGCTCGAATCGTCCTCGTCTCCGAGAGAGGCTCGTCAGACCAACCGACACGCTCCGATAGGGCAAGCCGAGATCTCGCGAAAAATCGTACCCGAAGGTGAAGGCGTCGGACTCCCGCACGTACGAAGACGACCCGCCATGCCGCCAAACGTGTCCCCGCCCCGTGTGGATCCTCGAGAATGACGTGATCCGAAGGCGCACCGCGCGGGGATCAAGGGGAGAGGAGACAAAGGAGTCTCGAAGAAGTCTCGAGCGAATAGGGAAGCCTCCCGTCCGATGTGCGCCGGCCGTGGTCGCCGCTCTACTCGAGGAGCCCCGCAAGCGACCATCCTCCTCGATGAATCTCTTGGCCCCGATCACTTGCTTCGTCGCCTTCTCGACGACCACCTCCGAAAACCGCACAAAAGCAAAAGCGTAAAAAAAAGAGGTGATGCTAAAGATGATGAAACAAAGGAAAGAAAAGAAGGGGAAAAGGTGAAACCATACCTTCATACTCCTGACGAGGCCGAAAGCTCGTGGAAGTCGCTCGGCCGAGGATCTGCACCCTCAATCGGACCCCATCCTCGGATATAGGAAAATCCGTCCGAGGGTACCGCGGGATCCCAAGCCCTCCCTATCCAACCCGAGGCATCCTCACCTCCTCAAGACGAATGTCGCATACGGCTCAATCGGCCACGAAGTCCGAGAAGTGCCGACCGCTCGGTAATCATCCTGTGTCACTTGACCGATCGCTGGGTGCATCATATCGGCGGGAGGCTCCACCGGTGTCCTCAAAGGCGAGTTCACGCCATGCCGGCGCGTCACCCTCTCTCCTGCATAATATGCATCGCAGTCGACCCTCAAAATCCTCCGCCGCACCGTCCGTATCTCGCGCTTCTTCAAACGCGCTTACCTCAAAGCGATCCTGTGGGAAGAATATCATCCCCTCATCTCGTCTCGGCCTCCGTCAAAGGAAGGCAATCCGCGTACTGAGAGTCGTACGCCCCGGAGCTTATCTTCTCCCGGCATGCTTGGACTAAGATCGCATGGCCGGATACGCCCAACGTACTCCGCCGGCCGCCGCCACACCGTGACGTGGAAAAACTCCAACGCCCATACCGCGAAAGGTAAAAATCCAATCAATCCAAAGTGTGCAAATAAAAGTGTGTGCTCAAAAGAAGAGAGGGAAAGCAAAAAGAGAGCTTATACCTCCAGTGGCAAACTCAAGCAAGATAGGAGCTCACATGCCTTCTTCCGCCGTACTCTATCAAGAGCAAAATAAAGCTCGCGCCCGGCCTCTCCCCACGAGACATCTCCGCCGTCTCCATGTCCTCCAAGGACCTCAACAAGGCAAAGACCGCCGTCCCTCAAAGCATGCCCAAAGAGCGTGCTCGAAAAAGCAAACCACAAGAAGGCCCCGCAACTGATCGGCGCTTATCCTCTCCTCCCCAGCCTCATAGCTCGCTATGGTCTCCACAATCTTGCCGTAGACCACGGCATACTCCATCCCCATCCCCTTTTGGGAATAGGGGAAAATCCTGCAGAGCTCGTAGATCCGCATCGCCGTAGCCATCCCGCCACTCCAATGCCGCGTCCATTAAAGGACAGCCCGTGATCGCAAAGATAATCGGAGGGCGTAACCGTAGCCTCGCCCCGTAAGAAGTGGAAGGTGTGGGTCGCGTCCCACCAAGGCCGCGCCGGAGCAAACATCAAGCCCTTGCTCTTAGGGAACTTGACCAGTCCCCTCAAGCACTCGACGAACTCCCGCAGCCCCGTCTCGACAACAATCCGTCTCTGACTCGGCAAAGCTCTCTCGGTCCGCATCCGGAAGCCGATCCCACAAGTCAATCACAGACTCCACCGATCCTCGAGTCTTCATCTTGTTCAGCTGCTCCGTCACAAAACGGTTTCCGCCCTGTAAAAAAAAAAGAGAAAATGTCAAAAAGATTGCATTTGCATTTACATTAAAAAAAAAAATTCGACAAAGATAACAAAGATACAATGAGCATAGCCCCATTTTTCTCGCATGAAAGAAAACAATTTTCAGCAAGTCCCAATGCATTCATCAAAAAAAAAAAAGATGCATTCCTACGGAAGTAAAAACTCCGTCCCATTTTCATAAAATAACATGCATCATCTCAAAAAAAAAAAATGCATACATGCATATCATCCATCTTACATGCAACGGGAGGAAAAATCCGTCCCACTTTTCAAAAAAAATCCTAAACATACATACATCTCATATTGGCAAAATGCCCATTCTTTCCAAACAAAATGCATGCATTGCATCATCATATCAAAATTCAATTTCAAAAAAAAAAAATCATCATCATCATCAACATGCAATATTCAAAAAAAAATAAAATCAAAATCACAATTCTTTGAATTTTCACATGAAATTTTCGAATTGAAAAAAAAAAAATGTGGCAAAAATGCCAATTCTTTTTCCCAAGCAAAGTGCACATTTTGGGTTACTCATATACTCATTACAACATGCAAAGCATCAAAATCAAAATTCAAAGCCAAGAATATCAATCATTCGAATTTTCAAAAAAAAAAATTTCAAACAAGAAATCAACAAAGGGATCAAAGGGTTTCAAAGTATACCGTTCGGAGATGCGGATCCGAAGCCCAATGTTGCCAAGCATCGGGGTAATGCTCCTCCTCAACCGATTGCGAAAGATTGTAATGCCTCCTCATCCGGACGAGCTCCAATCGTCTCTCCGCCACCGGGCCACGTCCTTGGCCTTGAAAAACACCTTCCCCGTGTTCCATTGCTCGAAAATCGAAGAAATCGGAGGAATTTTCAAGCTTTTTGAGCAACAATGGCTTCCTTCTCTCGATTTCTCTCTCTCGCTTCTCGGATTTTCGTAAAACCGAATGGGGAAGAGGAAGGGCGTCGTCCTAATTAATACCCCTGGTTTTCAAACCCTCTCCGCGCGGACAGGATTGCAAGGGTCAAAAGGACCCTTTTGCCCCTTAAAATTCCAGGACTCTGCAATTCAGTCCCCAACTTGACAGAGTTAACAAAGTTAACCAAAGTCAGCCCCTTTTCAAGAAAATCATTCCCGGCAGTAAAACGTAAGACCGATCTCCCCAAGAAAGATAACGGATCCCGTATCTCTCATCAAAATCTTCCCCGGCAGTAAAACGTAAGACCGATCTCCCCGAGAAAGATAACGGATCCCGTATCTTTCATCAAAATCTTCCCCGGCAGTCAAACGTAAGACCGATTTCCACGAGAAAGATAACGAGATCCCGTATCTTTCATCAAAATCTTCCCTGCTAGCCAAACGTAAGACCGAGTGCCCCGAGAAAGATAACGAGATCCCGTATCTTTCATCAAAATTTCCCCTAAGCACAAACGTAAGACCGAGTGCCCCGAGAAAGATAACGAGATCCCGTATCTTTCATCAAAATCATCCAACCTAAGCCAAACGTAAGACCGAGTGCCCCGAGAAAGATAACGAGATCCCGTATCTTTCATCAAAATCACCCCTATAGCCAAACGTAAGACCGAGTGCCCGAGAAAGATAACGGATCCCGTATCTTTCATCAAAATCTTCCCGGCAGTCAAACGTAAGACCGAGTGCCCCGAGAAAGATAACGGATCCCGTATCTTTCATCAAAATCTTCCTGGCAGTCAAACGTAAGACCTATTTCCTTGAGAAAGATAACGAGATCCCGTATCTTTCATCAAAATCTTCCCCCTAGCCAAACGTAAGACCGAGTGCCCCGAGAAAGATAACGGATCCCGTATCTTTCATCAAAATCCTTCCTGCAGCCAAACGTAAGACCGAGTGCCCCGAGAAAGATAACGAGATCCCGTATCTTTCATCAAAATCTTCCCTGCTAGTCAAACGTAAGACCGAGTGCCCCGAGAAAGATAACGAGATCCCGTATCTTTCATCAAAATCTTCCCTAGCAAAGAAACGTAAGGCCGATTTCCCCGAGAAAGGATACGTCTGATTTTCCCCAGCAAAGGCTAACGAAATTCCCAGCAAAGTTAACGGAATCCCAAAAGCCAACGAAATTTCGAGAAAAACTCGAACTACGAAAGGGCTTGATTCCCACTAGGGATACGTAGGTAGCCTGTCATTAGGTCCAGCCCCTCGACCAAAACGGTCACCCTCTCCTTCGGCAGCAGACAAAGTCCACCGAAAGGCCATTTCAAATTAAGGTCCGAGGCGCCTAAAACGCCATCATCAAGGTTCGAGGCACCTAAAACGCCATCTCCAAGGTTCGAGGCACCTAAAACGCCATCTTCAAGGTTCGAGGCACCTAAAACGCCATCTCCAAGGTTCGAGGCACCTAAAACGCCATCTCCAAGGTTCGAGGCACCTAAAACGCCATCTCCAAGGTTTGAGGCACCTAAGACGCTATCACTAGAAAGCGATAAATCACAAAAATCCCCAGCAAAGCGGATAGCCATCAGACCGAAAATGATCATTCCTATCCCCAGCAGAGCGGATAGCCATCAGACCGAAAATGGTCATCTCTTATCCCCAGCAGAGTTTCTTTCCAGCAACCGACTGCAGAACTCGCTCATCAGGTTCGAGGCACCTAAAACGCCATCATCTCCAGGGTCAAAGACTCGAACTACGAAAGGGCTTGATTCCCACTAGGGATACGTAGGTAGCCTATCATTAGGTCCAGCCCCTCGACCAAAACGGTCACCCTCTCCTTCGGCAGCAGACGAAGTCCACCGAAAGGCCATTTCAAATTAAGGTCTGAGGCACCTAAAAAGCCATCTTCAAGGTTCGAAGCACCTAAAACGCCATCTCCAAGGTTCGAGGCACCTAAAATGCCATCTTCAAGGTTCGAGGCACCTAAAACGCCATCTCCAAGGTTCGAGGCACCTAAAACGCCATCTCCAAGGTTCGAGGCACCTAAAACGCCATCTCCAAGGTTCGAGGCACCTAAGACGCTATCACTAGAACGCGATAACTCACAAAATCCCCAAAGAAAGCGGATAGCCATCGACCGAAAATGATCATTCCTATCCCCACAGAGCGGATAGCCATCGACCGAAAATGGTCATCTCTTATCCCCGCAGAGTTTCTTTCCAAAAACCGACTGTAGAACTCGCTCATCAGGTTCGAGGCACCTAAAACGCCATCATCTCCAGGGTCAAAGACCCGAACTACGACTGGCTTGATTCCCATTCGGGATACGTAGATAGCCTATCGCTAGGTTCAGCCACCCGATCACTCGATCATCCTGCCAAATATGGAGCCTTACTCTTATCGACGACCCCGCTTCCTTCGAAAGCGCCGTCGCCGAGGGGCTACTGTAAGTGCTCCAATTTGAGCTTGTTAGAATTTTCGTTAGAAAATTAACGAAAGTTATAACATTTCTAACAATTCCTAACTATCCTAACATTTCTAACAAAGTGAGGGTAAAATGGGCATTGTTATTTAAGGTTAAACCTTAAAAAGAATCTTAAAAAGAAAAACAAAAGAATAAAACCACAAATAGAAATGATGGAAACATAATCGCCGGTCAATTTGAATTTTGAAAAAGATTATTCCTTGTGTCCAAAGCCTGAAGCAGCAATTAATGAACAGTGCACGCGACTGGATCCATCCGCGCGGACATCTTTGCTATTTTCAGAGGGCTATAAATTGAGCCCTCCAGTCACAAAAATAAAAAGGAAGAACACATTTTGCACCGAACCTCTGGCGAAATATAGAGAGAAAACAGTGAGAATTCTTCAAGAATTGTCACCTTTTTCTCTCCAATCTTTCCCAACTCATATTCATCCACTCACTCTCATATTAAATCCCTAAACACTCATACACTCAAGCCAAACACTCAAGAACACAAGGAAGATTGGTAAACCCTCCTCCTCCTAACCCTAAATCTCAACCATGCATGCATCTTCAAACTACAAAATGTAGTTCTTTCATCTTCTTTCTCTAGATCTAAGAAGATCACCATGGAAGACCATCTCCATGGATGATCTTCTACAAAGATCAAAATTATTTTTAAGCTTTCTTACTTTCTTGCAAAGAAAACTCATTTTCAAAACCCTAAAAACCATTTTCAAGCATAAAATCTTGATTTCAAAGGATAAAATTCCCCTTCCCAAGCAAATGAAATGCTTAGTCCTAATGTACCCCAAGGATGGTTTGGTATAGTTGATTCACCACTAAAATGTCTAGTGATCACTAACCAAAACCTAGGGAAATGGGGACAAGCATGGATGCAAAACCCCCTTTAAAATCATATTTTCTTTCTTGAGAAGTTGCTGTCCAGTAGCAATTTTCTCAGACCTCAGTCCATGGTCTTAATTTTTTGACACAGATGAACTTGAATTTGGTGTTGACTACAAAATACTTTTTGTAGCCAACATCCAGAGCTTTCCAGACATATTTTTACCTTATTTTTTGGGTGAGTAAAACTCCTCTTTTCAAATTTTCTTTCAGAGGCTAGTTCATCAGCTTCTGAGAATCCAGATCTCATATCTGAGGTTTCCAGAAGGTTTTGACCCCTCAAATCTTCTCCAAAATGGAAAATTCCTTCGCACAAACTTTATTTAAGGTGTCTAGAACAACTTTCATTCTCTGAGTTTATCCAGATTATGAAGTTTTAAGACCCTTGAATCCCTTTTAAAATCAAAGGTCCACTGCCTTTTTCATTCTGGCAGAAATGGCTCTCAACTTTAAAAGGTCTTTTGAGTACCAAATCTCAATCCAAAAATCTTCCAAAAAATCATGGGATCAGTTTAAAGTCCTAAAAAGATATTCCAATTTTTACTTTTCTGAGTTTCAACTTATTTTGGCCAAATCACACACACACACACACACAAATGATTTTCAGCTTGGAAGACTCGTTTTACGAGGCGCGTCGGGTGCACACTAACGTCCTTCCCGACGCGTAACATGACCTCCGAACCTAAATCTCTGATCTCGGGCTTTTTTTTCAAAGTTTTGGCCTTCAAAATTAAAATGGCGTGGCGACTCCGTTTTCCGGTTTTATTTGGTTTTTCAAAGAAACGCAAAAATCGAATTTTCCCGCGAATGGCAACATCATCACACCTAGCTGCCGATTGCTGCTATGGTTAATGAAGTTGATCCAACGAAGGTATCATCCTCCAAGAAGGATGATCCGACTCACTCTCCATTTTATTTACATCCCTCCGACAATCCTGGTTTGATAATTTCACCGGTGATTCTAAAGGGTTCAAACTACGACGAATGGGCTCGATCTATGAGGAATGCTCTCCGGGCTAAAAGAAAGCTTGGCTACATCACTGGTGCGGTGACTGCAGCCGATGCAAGTGATACAGAAGAATGGCTTATGGTGAATTCCATGGTCGTAGCATGGGTCCTCAATACGGTTGAATCGACCCTACGCTCAACACTGACTTATGCCGACTTGGTCAAGACCCTTTGGGATGATCTCCAAGAAAGATTTTCAGTTGGTAATGCACCTCGCATTCACCAACTTAAAGCTGAGATTGCTAATTGCAAACATGGAGGGTTGCCGGTGGTGGAGTACTACGGTAAACTCAAATTGATGTGGGATGAACTTGTTAATTATGATCCTCCGATTAGCTGTTCTTGTCAAGGGTGCACTTGCGATATGGCGACTACTTTGACGAAGAAACAGGAAGCCGAGAAGCTTCATCAGTTTTTAATGGGGCTGAATTCAGCCATATTTGGGACGGTAATCTCCAACATCTTGAGTACCGATCCTCTTCCACCCATTACTCGCGCCTATTCCTTGATAACCCAAGAAGAAAGCAGGCACGATGTAGCTAAGGGAAACGAAGATAGGGCAGAAGCTGTTGCCTTCGCTGCAAAGGGATATTCCAGGTCTGCTGATGTCGCTACTCCTGGACCAAAACCTTCGCCACCAGTCAAGGTTTTCCGAGACAAGACAGGTACGTGCTCTCATTGTGGGAAAACTGGACATGTTGTGAAAGATTGTTTTCAACTTCATGGGTATCCAGAATGGTGGGAGGAGAGGAATAGGGTGGCTGGAGTTGGTCGTAGCAGCTGGGTCTCGAGGCCGTGGACAGGTAATCGAGGTAGGGCTAATGCGGTTGACATCAAGGGTGGATCCTCTTCCTCTTCGAATGGTAACCATGTGATCGCGGAGAATGTTCGCAATAATTTTTCCGGCTTGAGCAACGATCAAGTATCTACTTTGGTGAATCTTTCTCAATGCTTGTACGCCGACCTCCTCCGACAAACTTTCTGGTAAGAATTATGAATGGTTGTTAGATACAGGAGCTTCGCAACATATGACGGGTAATCTTGAATTTCTGACTAATTTGTCTTCTATTCCCAACTGTGAGATTGGGATGCCAAATGGGAAATAGCTTTGGCAAAACAAAAGGGGTCACTCTCCCTCGGCGAAATCTCTATTTGGAAGATGTCCTATTTGTTCCTTCCATGCATTGCACTTCTTATTTCGTTGCACGACTTGTTATGCAATTACATTGCACCGTCACATTTTCTTCTAATTTGTGTATTATACAGACCGAGTCACGAGGACTTTGATTGGAGCGGGTGAGCAACGCAATGGGGTATATTTGTTTCGAGCTATTGGTAGTGCACAAGCAAATAATGTTTCCTGTCAGACGACTCGTCACCTTTGGCACATGCGCATGGGTCACCCCTCGGAGTCTGTTTTAAGTAATATTCCTGGTGTAGGGAGCAGTAAGGAGAAGGATTGTTTGAAATCTCCTTGTGACATTTGTCAAAGAGCAAAACAAACTAGGGATAGTTTTCCTTTAAGTAATAATAGAGCAGGAGACTCTTTTGTTTTGATTCATATTGATTTATGGGGTGATTACCGCGTTAAATCTTCTTGTGGTGCATCTTATTTTTTGACTATTGTCGATGATTATTCTCGTGCGGTTTGGGTTTATTTATTAGTCGGGAAAACTGAAGTACCCAGTATTGTTAAAAAATTTTGCTCTATGACAGAACGGCAGTTTGGCAAACAGGTTAAACCATTCGTAGTGATAATGGTACTGAACTACGTCCTTTACGGTCTTATTTTCGTGAGAATGGGATTTTGTTTGAATCATCGTGTACAGGTACTCCTCAGCAAAATGGACGAGTTGAAAGGAAACATTGAATGTTGCTCGAGCTCTTCGTTTTCAGGCCAACTTACCTCTTCGGTTTTGGGGTGAGTGTGTTCTTACTGCCTGTCATTTAATTAATCGTACCCCTACTCGTCTACTTGACGGACAGACCCCATATCAAGTTCTACATGGCAAACCCCCTCTTTATAGTCTTTTAAAGATCTTTGGATGTCTTTGTTATGTTCATGATCAACGGAGAGATCATGACAAGTTTGGTGAAAGAGGACGCTGTTGCATATTTGTTGGTTATTCTTTTGGGCAAAAGGGGTGGAAAGTGTATGATTTAGAGAAAAGAAAATTTTTTGTTTCCCGAGATGTTATGTTCTTTGAACAAATATTCCCTTTTATGGATACAGTGCAAGATGTGCCGAATAATTTGGCACCAGTTCCGTCTTCTTCCTATGAGGTTCAGCCACTTGATACTACCTCTGTATCTCGACCAAATGTGGAGGTGCCGATTGCGGGCGAGGTGAAAAGGCGCCATGCCAAGTGAGGGAGAAAGTGTGATGCCGCAACCTGCTACTGCTTTGGATAAGACATCAGGTCCTTCGACTTTGGGTGATGGTTCGGATTTGAGGGGGAGCAGTCCTCCGGATTTATCTGACACTCCGGGGATTGAGTAGTTGGGTAGGGGTCATCGGGCAAAACAGGCACCTGCTTACTTGCAAGACTACGTTGTGCACACAGCTCAAATATACCCTCCTGCGTGTGCTTCATCTCCTTCAAAGTCTAAAGGTACTCGCTATCCTATACACAAATATATGAACTGTGATAGATTTTCTGTGCATCACCGTGCTTTCTTGGCAGCAGTTAGTACGGGTGTTGAACCTACCTCATATCATGAGGCGGTAAAGGATCCCAAATGGCGGAAAGCCATGCATGATGAGATTGCGGCCTTAGAGTCTAATAATACGTGGACCTTGCAACACTTACCACAAGGCAAACAGGCAATAGGATGCAAATGGGTCTATAAAATCAAATACAACTCCGACGGGACAGTAGAAAGGTATAAAGCTCGACTCGTGGTTCTTGGAAATAGACAAGTTGAGGGGATCGGTTATAATGAGACTTTTGCCCCAGTAGCCAAGATGGTGACAGTCCGCACTTTTCTGACAGTTGCTGTTGCCTCCAACTGGGAGCTTCATCAAATGGATGTGCACAATGCCTTTCTCCACGGTGAGTTGCAGGATGAAGTTTATATGAGAATGCCACCAGGATTTCGTAGTGATACGGGTAAGGTATGTAAACTTCACAAGTCTCTTTATGGTTTGAAACAGGCTCCACGGTGTTGGTTCTTTAAACTCATGTCGTCTCTTAAGAATTATGGGTTTCAGCAGTCTCGTTCTGATCACTCTCTTTTTACTTATCGAAAGAATGATTCGATACTGGCTGTTTTGGTTTATGTTGATGATTTAATTATTGGTGGCAATAACTCAGAATTAATTGGGTCCTTTAAAAGTTATCTTGGCAAATGTTTCCATATGAAGGATTTGGGTTCTTTGAAATATTTTTTGGGTATTGAGGTTGCAAGAAATCAAGAAGGTTTATTTTTGTGTCAACGCAAATATGCGCTAGATATCATTTCGGAGATGGGTATGCTTGGAGCCAAACCGTCAGGGCTCCCACTGGAACAGAATCATCGCCTTGCACTTGATACAGGACCTCTATTACATGCACCGGATAAGTATCGTCGGTTGATTGGGCGTTTGATTTACTTGACTATTACTCGACCGGAGCTGAGTTACTCGGTTCATGTTCTTGCACAGTTTATGCAGTCACCTCATGTGGCTCACTGGGAGGCGGCTCTACGGGTTGTTCGGTACTTAAAGTCAAGTCCGGGTCAGGGGCTTTTTCTTCGTTCAGATTCCAACTTACAGCTGACAGCATATTGTGATTCTGACTGGGCTAGTTGTCCGGTAACACGACGGTCCGTTACTGGTTACCTGATTTTCCTAGGTTCTTCGCCTATTGCGTGGAAAACTAAGAAACAACCAACGGTTTCTCGGTCTTCCGCGGAGGCTGAATATCGAGCACTTGCAGCTGCCACCTGTGAATTAAAATGGCTGAAAGGCCTGCTGGTATCTCTAGGTATCATTCAGCGTGGCCCTATGGTTGTCCTGGTCGAGATAGCTTATACGCTATGCACATTGCCGCTAATCCCTTGCTCCATGAACGAACGAAACATATCGAGATTGATTGTCACTTTGTTCGTGACGAAATACGGAGTAACAACATTGCTACTTCCTATGTTCATACATCCCACCAATTGGCCGATGCTCTCACCAAGAGTCTCGGTGTCCTCCGCTTGCAGTCCTTCCTCTCCAATTTGGGCGTACGAGACCTTCACGCTCCAACTTGAGGGGGAGTATTAAAGCATATGAGGCGCCCGCATCAATCTCGCCAGGCGCCCGCATCTCTTTGTCCTCGCCATGGCTGAAGTCTCGGCCTCCCAGGCGTGCGCCCCATTCTCACCAGGCGGCCGCCTCACATCCAACAGTCCTTTGGCTGTTCCACTTCAGTTCATTCTTGTGTTAATGTATTATTTGTTTACCGTATGTATCTCAAAAGTAGAGTAGTCTCAAATATGTTGTATATATATCTTCGTTGTTTTAATGGAAATTTATGAACTCCAATATTTTTTCATTATTAAATATAATAATATCATGTGATACATTTTCCATTTATTGGTCTACATCAAGCCGTGAGTCTTGAATAAAAGTCAAAGGAAATATAGGAGCAGCTTTAAAGTTATTGTGTTTTTAATGGGAACTCCGGATATATGCTACGGTTAATTTCACCTAATATTCGAATATTCACCAAATTGTTCACAAAACCCAATACTTCCTTCGTCCCACAACAAGTGACACACTTTGCTATTTTGGGCGTCCCACTAATAAGTCACACTTCCTAAAATGGCAAAGAATCTTTACTATTCCCTCCACTCATTTTCTCTCCTACATTATTTTAATACTCACAACACCATTATAATTTACTATTCTCTCCACTCATTCTCTCTCCTACTCAACTATTTACACTCACAACACATCAACTTTTTCACTTTTTCCTTAATTTCCGTGCGGAACAGTAACTGTGTCACTTATTTTGGGAGGTAGGGAGTATACGAAAGAGTCCAAGAGTTGATATATATTCGGATCATATCTATATCTTGGCTATTTTAGTCTCATGGTCATACACACATCTTCTGGTCGGTTAAGATGATTATATATTCTATTAAATACTCCCTCAGTCCCATTAGTATTAGCACAAATACTGTTTGCGCGGGAATTAAGGAATATGATATTTTAATAAAATGTTATGAGTGTAAAAGAATGAGTGGAGAGAGAATGAGTGGAGAGTGTAATAAATTATAATGGTGTTGTGAGTATTAAAATAATGTAGGAGAGAGAATGAGTGGGGTTGGGTGAATATTTTATTAATATAAAGTTACCTTTTTGGGAGTGTGCGGATATTAGCGGGACGCCCAAAAAGAAAAGTGTGCTAATATTAGCGGGACGGAGGGAGTAATTATTATGATGATTAGGCCATATATTTCTTGTTTTGATTTGTATGTATCTTTTTCTTGTATAGTGCTTTTAGGATACATATATATATACCCATGTGGCGTGTTTTTGCATATACAAAGAGAAAATAAAAATTTTCGTTTTTCACAAATAACTGCATAGATTTTTTTCACAAATAACTTCATAGATTTTTCATGGTATCAGAGCTGTTTACAATTTAGGCTTTCGCATCTATTTCAATCATGTCCGACGCAACCAATGATGATGGTAAGAAGGCCTAAATACCTATTGTCTTCAGTGGAGGAACGATAAACGTGACGTCGCCATTTTTCATTCCAGTGTCATATAACCCCAGCACAGTATTCGTAACTGTGAATTACCCACACGAATCGCGCAAAATGCCGTACCGCATTTGGGTAGCTTTTATGTATCTGTAAGTACCCCAATCTGGATCACCCTCTTTTGAGCATCCGAAAAACACCGCAGACTCACTCAAACGCAGTCTCGAACACCCGAAACCTTCAAAAAAACCCTCAAAGGTCCAAAAAACCACCAACCAAATCAAGGGGGGCCTTTCTGGGACAAACAAACACAAAAGGACTTTGGAAATTATGCAAAAATGGGAAAAGCATAGAAGGTCCGTACGGACCTCTTTGCATGCTAAAAGGTCTGTACGGATCTCTTTGCTACCAGACATCATAATTACTGCATCCTTTTAAAGTCCACATTATTTTCTCAAATCTGAGAAAACTAAATTTTTAGTTTTGCATAAAGGTCCGTACGGACCTTCTTGCACGAATTTTAAAAATATAAATAAAGGGCTCCCCCTCCCTCATTTCACACATCTCCCTCTTCTCCTCTCTCCCTAAGCCTTCTGGCTCCCCCTCTAAGTCCTTCCGAGGCACTCCCGGTCCCTTTCGATTTTTTTCGGGGCCTTCCGAGCTCCCTTGTGCTGCTTCGAAGCCCTTTCGAGCGCTCCCGAGACGCTCCCACGCTGTCCCGAGGCACTCTCGAGGTATTCTGAGGCCCCTCGTGGTACTCCGAAGCCTTGCCTGGTCTTTCCCGAGGCGTCCCGGCCCTTTCCGAGCCAAACCGGCAATTCGGACGCACGCCGAAACTTTGCTCGAACGCAACCGACGATCCCGACGCACGCCGAACCTCTGCCTAAATCCAACCAACAATCCCTGCGATCTCAACGCACGCTGAAACTCTGCCCGAGTGCACACTTGACAATCCCGAGGCACGCTGAAGCTCTGTCCGCAGACGATCGGCACATCCTGAAGCAATCCCGGTCCGTCCCGAAACACTATTCCATCCTCAAACACTATTCCCCAGCGGAAGACAGACACGAACCAACATTGGCAAGGCTTCCGTCCATTACTATTTCAATACATTTCAATACGTAGTGTACAATGTAGACATCCGATACCGCATGCATTTTTAAAAGCACATACACACACACGCCAACATTTAAAGAAAAAAGGGGTACCGAAAGACTCATTTTTTAATGAGGCGACTCGGGTGAGCTCTAATATTCTAATATTCTTTTCTCGAGGAGTAACCTGACCTCCGAACTCAAAAATCTCATCACACAAAAACAGTTTATTCTTTTTTAAACTGATGTATTTTCTCAATATTTTGGGCTTAATCAAAACGGCGTGGCGACTCTACAAACAAACACACAGCGAGACACCTCCACTCGACCAACGCGAAAACGCAAGCGAAATGCCAGATGCCGGGGCGCGATTGCGCTGCCTCTCGAATCCGGGTAATTTCAGTTGGCGACTCCGCTGGGGACGTTTTGTTTTAAAAAATTTTAAACAAAACAAAAGATTTTTAAAACGATGATGAGGGTCAAACTTTCATTTTACCCCTTTCTTTAACTGTTGTGTGTGTATGCATGTGCTTTACGTTTTTATTTTACAAAAAAAATAAAAATACAAAAAAAATGCATCAATATACATCACATTTAAAGTTCTTCAAAAACTTCTGTTTTACTCAGAAAAAGAATTTTAGAGACCGCACACTACTCGCACTGCTGCCTCAGTACACCGCACGCTACTTCACCTTCCTTCGGTACACAACGCTACGCGCCTTCGGCCGCCTTGGATACACTGCACACTACAACCCTTAACCCGGAGTGGTCTCAATTGCAGTTTGTTTGGCCTTCCTACGCCTCTCGGACGCGCACGAGATCATTCCAAACATTTCATCCTAGACAGTGTCAACCATGCACGCTTGCGTCACACTCTGTCCAGACTCGGTTGTGTGTGTGTGTGTGCGCTTTTAAAAATGCATGCTGTATCGGATGTCTACATTGTACACTACGTATTGAAATGTATTGAAATAGTAATGAAAGGAAGCCTTACCAATGTTGGTTCGTGTCTGTCTTCCGCTGGGGAATAGTCTTTGAGGATGGAATAGTGTTTCGGGATGGACCGGGATTGCTTCGGGATGTGCCGGTTGTCTGCGGACAGAGCTTTCGCGTGCCTCGGGATTGTCAGGTATGCACTCGAGCAGATTTTCGATGTGCGTTGGGATCGTTGGCTGGATTCAGGCAGAGGTTCGGCGTGGGTCGGGACCATTGACTGGATTCGGGCAGAGGTTCGGCGTGGGTTGGAATTGCCGGTTTGACTCGGAAAGAGCTGGGACGCCTCGGGAAAGACCATACAAGGCTTCGAATTACCACGAGGGGCCTCAGAATACCTCGAGAGTGCCTCGAGGCAGCGCGGGAGCGCTCGAAAGGGCTTCGAAGCACCACAAGGGAGCTCGGAAGGCCCCGAAAGGAACCGAAAGGGACCGAGAGTGTCTCGAAAGGGCTTAGAGGGGGAGCCAGAAGGCTTAGGGAGAGAAGAGAAGAGGATGGTGTGTGAAATGAGAGAGGGGGAGCCCTCTATTTATAGTGTAGAAAAATTTGCAATAAGGTCCGTACGGACCTCCTAGGTAATCCAAGATTTTAGTTTTCCCGGATTTGAGGGAATAATGTGGACTTTAAGGGAATTCAGTAATTATGAGGTTTGGTAGCAAAGAGGTCCGTACGGACCTTTTAGCATGCAAAGAGGTCCGTACGGACCTTCTATGCTTTTTCAATTTTTGCATAATTCCCAAAAAGTCCTTTTGTGTTTGTTTGTCCCAGAAAGGCCCCCCCTCTCGTTTTGACCTCTTTTTTTGTAGCTTCTGCTTGAGCTTATTTTTTTTTGAGAGTCTTTGCTCGAGCTCTTTTTTTTTTGAAGCGCGTGAGGGCGAAGATAAGCCCCTGGCTTGGAAGTTGACATGGGCCAGTCGTTTGATGATGAGTGACCTTCGGATGTCCTTTGATGTTGTCGCCGTCGTTTGACTTGGTCAAGGTGATGTTGGGGGCATGCTCTCGGAAAGTGTGT
Source organism: Adenophora triphylla var. japonica (assembly GCA_022495995.1). Taxonomy (NCBI): domain Eukaryota; kingdom Viridiplantae; phylum Streptophyta; class Magnoliopsida; order Asterales; family Campanulaceae; genus Adenophora; species Adenophora triphylla. The sequence continues at coordinate 17,528 of JAFEMH010002881.1, forward strand.
AGTTTGATGGAGGTCTTGGTTGACATTCAAACTTTTGACTTTTTTTTGTGTTTTTAGACCGGACCAATTAAGGTTGCCTACGTTCCCCCGGACTAGAGGGCTCAGGTCTGCGTAGTTCGACACTACATGGAGTGTCAAGAGATGCACAGTTGATTTTCTTTAGGCGAAGTATCTGCGAAGTTTGCTTCCGTTGACTGGATTCATGAAGGGATTGCCGTCTAGGTCTGTCAGCTTCATGGCACCTCCGGAGAAGATCTTTTGAACCACGAAAGGGCCGATCCATGTTGGTTCCCATTTTCCCAGTGGTTTGGTTCGAGTGGGAGGCTTTTCTTTGAGCACCAGATCGCCTTCCCTGATGTCTCGGGACTTGACTTTCTTGTCGAAAGCTCTAGCCATTCTGCTTTGGTAGGCTCGGACGTGTTCCATGGCCTTTAGTCGTCGCTCGTCTAGCAGAGCCAGTTCGTCGTGTCGGCTTCGGAGCCATTTGACTTCATTGATTTCGTTTTCCAGCAGCACTCGGAGTGAGGGAATTTCCAATTTAACGGGCAGTACTGCTTCCATCCGGTATGTCAGGGCGAATGGAGTTTCTCCCGTGGCTGTTCTGACTGATGATCGGTAGCCCCAAAGTGCAAGGTGCAGCTTCTCGGGCCAATCACATCCTCGGGTGGTCATTTTTCGGATGATCCGTTCGGGGGTCTTGTTTGCTGCTTCTACGACGCCGTTCGTTTGTGGCCGGTAGGGAGAAGACTTGTGGCGTGTGATCTTGAATTCGGCAAGCAGTCTGTCGCATTCTCCTTCAAAATGGGAGCCGTTGTCTGATATGACCTCGTTCGGGATGCCGTATCGGCAGATGATGTTTTCCTTGAGGAAAAGTGCCACTTTCTTGGAGGTGAGCACCTTGTAGGACTTGGCTTCGACCCATTTTGTGAAGTAGTTTATGGCTACCAAGAAGAATTTGTGGCCGTTGCTTCCTGGCGGAGCGATTTTCCCGATGACGTCCATTTCCCATGTGGCGAAGGGCCAGGGCATAGTCATGCAGTAGAGATCGTGAGGAGGTAGATGATTGAGGTTGGAGAACCGTTGACACTTGTCGCAGCTTAGGACAAAGTGGATGCAGTCTGCCTCCAAAGAGATCCAGTAGTAGCCCATCCGAAGAATGATTTGCATCAGGGCTCTCACGTTCTTGTGGGGGCCGCAAGCCCCATTGTGGACTTCGTTCATGAGCTGACTTGCTTTTTCCTGGCTGATGCAGCGTAGGAGCGGTCCTTGGTAGCATTTTTTGTATAGCATGTCACCAAGGATGACAAAGTGAGAGGCGAGGCGTTTTAGGGCCATGATGCTCTTGGCTTTGACTCCTTCTTTGCGTTGACCTTTCTCGTTCATGAAGGCAGTTTCCCCATTTTTGAGGTATTGGAAGATCTGATCGACATGCAATGCTGATGAGGAGGCTCCCGATTTGCGTCTCTTTGGCTCTTCAGTAGTTCTCCAAATCTATCATGATTAAAACCTTCTCGGCAGCTTGGGCCGAGTTTTTCTCTCGTTTGACAACATGCTTAAAGGTTTGTTTAATGCATTCTTTCAATTAATGTGTCTGCTTCTTTGTTAGATGAATTGTTATTTAAGGTTTTGATTAGTTAACTCATCATTCGTTAAAGATGCAATGAAAGGAGATTTTTAGAAAGGTCGGACCTTTTATTGAAAGCGTAGAGATGATACATTGTTGATCATGGACTCACAATCTTCAGGCGTAAAGCCGTCAGATGACTCAAAAGACGTGAATTCCTAGACAACATGACTCGAAGCTAGACTCTAGGCGACGAGGGATTAGACCAGGCTTCATTACTCTTTGCGGGCTGTAAGTCGTGAGAGGGTGGCGATGGCTTTGGTGGCCACTCTTCAGTTGACACGGATCCCGGAGGATAGCTTGCATGTGGTTCGACTTCAAACCAGATCGCGGAGGTTTTTGGTTGCTCCCCTGATGATGTCCCTCCATTAGTGTTGCTGCCAGACCTTGGGGGACCTTGATGATAGAAGTCGCTGAGAGCTACTTCCAGGAGGGCGAAGCATTCGCTGATTCGGAGTTGATTCTTGCTGATGTTGATCATTTTCATAGAATCTGCCTCCTTATCTGGGATCTTTGCTTGGACAACATTTACAATGTCTGAATCGAGGGGGCATGCTATCTCTCCTTCTCTGATCAGGCCTTGGAGGAGGTTGCGCCACTGTTCTTCCAGGTCTGATACCGGACCGTTGAATAGGACTATGCTGTGATGGCTGTCCCCGTGAGATCCGAGCGTGTCGGCTAGAGGGTTGTCCTTTACCAGTAGGTCGGTGATGAGCCAGTTTTCAAGAGGGTTTTCGGCGAAGTATGGGTCTACTCCTCGATCAAACTCCATCTGGGCATCCATTTCTTGATCCTCTTTCAAGCATTCTTCGCAGTCGCATAATTCGGAGTTGTCGTCTTGGCCCATGAGCTCTTCAATCTCTAGCTCATCGCGACTTAGAGCGTGGATGTAGGGATCCACTTCGTAGCGTGACAGGGCTGGAGATTCGCCTGCGGAGGAGTATTCGGTCATGTCGGGACCTTCTTCTGGGTCATAGGTTGCCGGCTAAGCGCTTGCCATCGTGCTGCTTCCGCGGATCACCTTGAGGTTTCCATTGGCGTTGATGAATTTCACGCATTGGTGAAGTGTAGATGATACTGCTTTCATCTGGTGCAGCCAAGGTCGTCCCAGCAGGGCAGAGAAGGTTGGTATGATTTCCACGACTTGGAACTCCACCGACTCCAATTGTGCGTCGAATTGGATCCTCAGATTGATTACTCCTACGACAGGGCGTGGAGTGGAGTCGAAGGCCCGAATTATCCGGGGCGAAGGTCTCATCGGGGAGCGGTCGACGCGGAGGCATTTCAGTGTGCTCAAGGCAATGATGTTGACTGCGGAGCCGTTATCGATCAAGACGTTCGGGAGGTAGAACATCTCTATCCTTATGAGGATGAGGAGAGCCTCGTTGTGTCTATTTTCACATATCGGCAAGTCTTCGTCTGTGAAGGCTAGACCGCTTTCGGTGCTGCCGTTCGATTCAGTCTCCTCCGGGGAGCGTTCAATCCATCCATTGGTGTGTCTTGATCGTGGTAGAGATCGTAGGGAGACACTTGCCCTTGGGCGTTCTTGTCTGGATTCCCGATCACGGGACCTTTTGACTCTGGTTTTGCGTTCCCAGTCGTAGCGGGATAGCATGTTGACGGTTTCGGAGACTGCAGGAGGCCTACTCTCGCTTGGAATTTCGTCGAAGGATATCGTGTTCACCCTGTCATTTCGGGGGAAAGGATTTCCAATGGTATTGGGGCCACGGGGGCGTTCCAACTTTCCCTCTTCGATTAGCCCCTGGACCACTTGCTTCAGCACGAAGCAATTGTCGGTAGTGTGACCGGGGTAATTGTGGAAGGCGCAGTGCTTGCTCATATCCATGTTGGGCTTGAGAGTCTTTGGTTGGAAATTCTCGAGAGGCTTGAGGAGATTTCGCTTTACCAATGCTTCAAATACTTGACCCAGAGGCATTTCGAGATTGTCGAAATGCTGGAACTGTGGGATGCGAGGGGGATTGTTGTTCCTCGGGGGTGCCTGATCACAGTTTACTTGAGCTCCGTTTTGGATGTAGTGTATCGTTTCGGTTGCTTCTTTTCCTTTGTTCGGGACAGGTGCTAGATTTGACAGGTTTGTCCGATAGCGGTAAGACGAAGCAGGGGTTGCTGTTGTCTTCTGAAGGCTCAGGGTCTTTTCGAACTTGGTTCCGGCGTTGACCATGGCTCGAAGATCTGGATAGAAGTGATGGCTGATCAAGGTTCTCAGAGATGGTTTGAGACAGGAATGGAAGATGTCCATTTGTTCTGTCTTGGAAAGCGGATCCATTATCTCACTTAGCTTCCAGTTCCATCTTTTGTAGAACTCACCCACAGGCTCATCGTCCTTTTGCTCGGTGGCTTGCAGATCGTGGTGGTTTGTCTCCCACTCAAGGTTGGCGCGGTACTTCTCTAGGAAGGTCTCGTTGATTTGGTCCCACGTGGAGCGATTTTCTGCCTTTACGTTGAGGAACCACCTTAGCGCTGTGGATTTGAGAGAATGCTGGAAGTGGTCCGTCATTTGTTGAGGGGTTACCCCTTTGACTCTCATTCCCAAGACATAGGTGTCGATGTGGGTTTTTGGGCATTCTATCCCGTCAAACTTTTCCATTTACGGCATCCTGAATTTCGGAGGAAGCGGGACCACCTTGTTTGGATCAGTGGGCATGAGGGAGTCCTTCCGAGAACTGGCTAGTTTGCCTTGCATGTCCTTCATTAGCTCGATCAACCAAGCCATGTGGGGATCGGCAGGCTGAGGCTGGTTGCCGTTTTCGGGGACGGATACCGAAGATGGCAGTGGATTGGCTGATGGGATCGCCATTCGGGAGTCTTGGGGAGGTAGTTGAGTGTATACCATCCCGTACCCTGGAGTGTTGAAATTAAGGGCGTGATTGCCCGGGCCGCTAAGGGTTGTGTTTGGGAATTCCAGAAATGTTTCATTAGCCCCAAGTGGCAGACCAGCGGGTGGCAGGTTTGAGATATCAGGATATCCGCTTGGGATGCCTGTCCCGGTTAAGCATGGGGATTTTTGGTAATGGTTACGGGGCTCGAATAGAGGCAGAGGATTGAATCCTGGAGGGTACCGAGATGCACTGGGATCTGGTGGAGCAGGCCCGTGTGTGTGTTGTTGATACGGAGCTTGGGGCGCAGGGCCAGGAAATTGACTGTGCTGAGGCGGGCATGTCGAAGCTGCTTGACTGATGCCTGAGTGGAGCTTTGAGCGAGAGCTACCTTGCATTGCTGGGATCTCGTAGCTTGGCGGAGGTGGGACCTGCTGTTAGCTTTGAGGACCCAGGGGAGCTGGTATTTCTTCGTCTTCTATGAGAACGAAGGTCCCATCAGGTTGGGGAACAACAACGGTTCCTCGAAGGCGCAGGGTGTCTATGATCCAGGCTTGCTGCTCCTCTTGGCGCTTCTTGAGAGTTTCGAAGGCTCGCAGCACCTCCTCCATTGTCTGAAGGTTTCTTAGTGGCGGGGTTCCGTTTCCTCACCAAGCATCCGTCGATCCCGTCATGGGGGAGTAGCGAACTGTGCGGACCGCTGAACTGGAAGGGCTGTCGGACCTTGTAACCTCGATACTGAAAAGGCGGCTCCTGGGTATTCTCAATCACTCTCGGTTCGCTGGAGGGGGTGACGGGTAAGGTTTAGACATGGGAAGGCCTTTTAGATAAAATGGGGGAAATTCCTTTTTTTTTTTTTTTTTTTTTTATTATTTTAATTTACTTAAAACAGTGTTTTCTTAGAATCCTAGGTAGGTTGGAAAAGATCTCTCTTCTTTTTCGCAACTATGCTAGATCCTGGGTCAGTGGAGACCATCTGTGCGGCTATAAGCCCCTCGTTTTGCACCTGTATTTCGACATTCCGGGGTGAACAGCCCCGGGCGAGGGTCCTATAGGACAAGCGGTTTCCACCGGCCTAAAAGAAAAATCGAACCTAAGGACCGAGCCTGTCATGTTCGTTTTAATGCGTTAGTGTAAGTGCTCCAATTTGAGTCGTTAGTATTTTCGTTAGAAAATTAACGAAAGTTTTAACATTACTAACATTTCTAACAATTCCTAACTTCTCTAACAAAGTGAGGGTAAAGTGGGCATTGCCATTTAAGGTTAAACCTAGAAAAGAATCTCAAAAAGCAAAAGAAATTGGAAAAATCCGAATTAGGCAAGTTGAAAAACAAAAACTGCTGAAATTTTGAATAATATTCTTCCTGTCCAAAGCCTGAAGCTGTAATTAATGAACAGTGCACGCTAACAATCTCATCCGCGCGGACATGTTTGTAAATTTCAGAGGGCTATAAATTGAACCCTCCTCTCTCAGTTTACATAACACATTTTACACACAGAAGCTGCATTTTGGCGAAAATTAGAGAGAAAACAGTGGGAATCCTTAGATTGCCACCATTTTCTCTTGAACCTTTCCCAATTTCACTTCAACCATTCTCATATCACTCTTAAACACACCAAGCTCAAGCTTAAAACACTACTCAAGAGGAAGATTAGGGAGAAAACATAGAGGACTTAAGTGTTATCTACTTGTTTTCTCTTTGATCAACTCTATCATCAAACCCTAAACACATTCAAGCCTTGAATCCATCCAAACACAACTCCAAAACACCAAATCTTGATACTCCTCAAGTCAAACACCAAATCTTGATACTCCTCAAGTCAAATTCCAAGCCTAGGAAGATAGGGTGTCACCATTGGTAAAGCCCTCCTTCTCTAAACCCTAAAATTCCCTTTTAATCTCTTGTTCATCTTGTTCTTCTTATTTTGATTTGTTTTATGTCTAATTTAACTTAAGTCTTGACCTAAGATGGTCATCTTGAAGTTCATCTTCATGAATGACCATCTCAAAGGGTCCAAATTTTAAATCTCTAGTTGATTTGTCTCTTTAATTTCATCTCTACAAAATATCCCCTTTCCCTTTGCAAAGGACATGTTTAAACCCCATAAAATTCCCCAAGGATGACTTGAATATGATAACCACTTAACACAAAGTAGTGGAATCAAGTCTAGGGATGAAAATGGGGTGAACATAGATGCAAATCCCCCAAAAATCACATTTTCCCTCAAGAACATCTTGCTGTCCAGTAGCATTGTTCTGAGATCTCAGTCCATTTTCCTATTTTTTGGACATACAGAAACTTGGAATTTGGTGTTAACTACAAAATACTTTTTGTAGCCAACATCCATATCTTTCCAGACATAATTTTACTTTATTTTTTGCGTGAGTAAAACTCCTTTTTTCAAATTTGGTTTTAAAGGTCAGTTCATCAGTTTCTGGAAATCCAGATTTCATATCTGAGATTTCCAGAAGGTTTTGACCCCTCAAATCATCTCCAAAATGAAAAGTTCTTTTATATAAACCTTATTTAAGGTGTTTTGAACATTTTTCATTCTCGGACTTTTCCCAGATTCTGGAGTTTTCAAGCCCTAAAGTCCATTTCAAAGTCAAGGGTCAACTGCCTTTTTCATTCTGGCAGAAATGGTTTTCAACTTCCAAAAATCTTTTGAGTTCCAAATCTCAACCCAAAAATCATCCAAAAAATCATGGGATCAGTTTAAAGCCTTAAAAAGAGTTCCCAATTTTTACTTTCCTCAGTTTCAACTTATTTTGGCCAAAACACACACACACACACACACACACAACAAAAAGGATTTCAAATGTTTGGAAGACTCGTTTTGCGAGGCGCGCCGGGTGCACACTAACGTCCTTCCCGACGCGTAACGTGACCTCCGAACCTAAATTTCTGATCTCGGGCATTTTTCAAAGTTTTGGCCCTTAAAACAAAAATGGCGTGGCGACTCCGTTTGATTTCAAAAAAAATCGGGTACATCACAGTGGCGACTCCGCTGGGGACGAGACAAGTTTTATCTTTTTAAAAAAAAAAGGAAAAACTTTTGAGGGTCAAGCTTCCGTCCCGACATTTGAAAATCCTTTGTTTTGTGTATGTGTCTGTGTACCGGGTTTGCACATTTTCGTGTTGTTTTTGCCGCCTCGGAAAAAGTCAAAATTTTGACTGTCGTAACCATGTTCCTAACTGTTGGAATTTTTGTGCTTATGTGCTTATGTGTTCATTAAATTTCAAATAAAAAATTCAAAAAAAAAGAAAATTTTCAAAAAAAAAATCATGCATCATATTTTTAAGACACAAAAAAAAAATTCCTATTTTACTCAGAAAAAGAAGATAGACTGCTTGCACACTACGCGCACGTGACCGTACACTGCACACTACGTCCCTAACCCGGGGAAATCCTTGTCGCGGTCCGTTTGGTCTTATTACGCCTCTCGGACGAGCACAGGACTACCCAAACATCCCATGGAGCCTCGTGTCGACCATGCACTTGTCCGTGACACACTTTGTCCGAGACCCGCTGGTTTTTAGTCCGGTCTCGTGTCATGCCCCGTCTGTGTATAGACCTTTCCTTTCAAGCCTTTGTCGGCATACCGACTCAATATCTTTCGGGACCCTAATCGCCGAAGTTCTCGCCGGTTTTCCGCCGCAGACTTTGACCAAGATATTGACCGGCGCCTTGACTTCGGCTCGACTCGGCACAAATTATACACCGACTCCCAAGATGACACCGAGTCATCAACGATTAATGATCATTCCATGCCTAATTACGGCCTAATTGACGACAAGTCAAGATCAATTGTGGACAGTCATCACCCAAATCATGCCGACTTTTCGTCGAGCCCTCTGGACATGATCTTGACTTTGACGCCGCCTTGTCCGTAATTCACATCGAATGCTCGTTAAGACTCGATTACCCGCCGACTTTTAGGATCGTTTTTCTTCCTGGCCTGGGACCCGCTTGCCCTATAGACCTCGCCCGGGCCGCCCACCCCGGGAGGTCGAAATACTGTGGAATACGAGGCCTTATAGACGTAGTGACGGGGCCCACCGATCCAGATCCGCAGTAGTTTGCGAAAAAGAAGAGAAATCTTTTCCAACCGATTAGGTTAATAAAACATGTTTTAAGTAAACGTGAACAAATAATCGCATGTTACATGAGCCCAAAGCCCAAACACCTACCCTCCTTCAATTCCCGCACTTCTCGAACCCTCGTGTCTTTCCCCCGCAGCCTCCTCACAAAGGTTGGTTTCTGGCACCGGTCACCGTTTGATCGCTGGGAAGAGTCAAGCGCATCGTCGCCTTCACCGTTTGTTCCGACTCCGGTTTCGTAATGTCTCGCATCGCCCGGTAACGATGGGGACAACGTCACTCCGCCTCCCGGGACTCCTCAAACGTAACCGCAATGGAATCCGCTAGCCGAATGTATGAGAGTGCGACAGAAGCACAAACTCAACAACCTTATGGAGGCTATCAAAAGCCATGGATTGGCCGCCAGCCTCAATCCTGATGGCACCTTCACTGTGGAAGAAGAGGAAGACCTCAATCCCGCTCTTGGTCAACCCAACTACTCCAGATGCCACCACCGGCCTCCCACGGTACTACCACTGCAGCCCATGCTCCTCAATCTCGGGTCACCCGGCTCCCCAACCTGCACCACCGGATCCACGCAGCTCGACGGGGACGAGCCGCTCGCAATTCCTCGCCTGGGACAAAGTCGCACGAAAAGCCTTCCCATGGTTGGGGATACCCCGGAATGCCACAAAGAAATTGGGATCCCGCCTCAGCCTTGGGACCAATCAATCCGGACTTTCGCAAAGAACGGTTTGGAATGCCACCACGCTTGGTTCTGGGCAACAAATGAGCCCTCCTCGTAATGATGCTAGCTCAAACAAGCTCTCACACAGCTTCCGCAAACCCATTTCTCACTCAGTGGTTCAATGGGTTACCAAGCCCCCATCCTGGGCCATCGTAATCACCAGACCACAAGATCCTCTGCTATGCATCCTCGCCACAACCAAACCCATGCAATTCAACAACTGTGGACAAGCAGCCCCGCACTTAATCCTACTTATGGGCCTCACTCCGAAATCCAAGCCATCTCGGCTACCTCGCATCTTCCTCCATCTTCTCTCGCCGATTGGAAGCCAACAAAGAAGTCGTCGGGTTCTATCCCTTTGCCCAAGCTCCTACCTACACTCCCTGTGGTAATTTGGGCTAAGGACAAGTTTTCACCTATGCTCCGGATATGGTATTCCTTCCACCAATGCACCACCAACAGCCTAGTCCTCTTCCCGGCTCAAATATCGGCTCGTGCATTCCCGCTCCACCTTTGGATCCCCAATTGGCTTGGTTTATGGAGCAACACAAGGAAATGAAAGCGCGTATCGCCGAATTGACCGTCAAAAGGAACACTGCTTCTTCGGCCTACGTATCCCGACTCAATTGTACCCCCGCCTCACAAGTTCGTGATGCCCAATCTCGAATCGTTTGATGGAAGTGCGTGCCCTAAAACTCACTGACACCTACACTTTGGCAATGAAAGCTAAGGGATGCACAAACCAGCAGTTGGCTGACTACTTCAGTCTCTCTTTGAAGTCGTGGGCTTTGAAATGGTTTTTCCGATTGCACTAAGCTAGGCTACTTGGGAACAGACACGCATTTCACGTATAAGTATAAAGCCAACTTGGAATGGGAAACAAACAGTAGTTGACTCGCAGACAACGGTGCAAATACCGATGAGAATATTGGGGATTTCTATGTAGGTGGAACTCGAAGCTTAGTGAAATGGCCATTCCTCCCTCTCGACGAGGAGCGCTTAGACATCTTTCAGTCATGCTTGAAGCCGCATTTGAGAGCTTCCTCGCCACTTCCCTACGCCGACTTGCGTGCAATGGTTAATTCCCGGCTAAGTTCGAAAAGGCTTACAATCGCCAGCTCGACCGTCGCACTCGCTACAGTATACCGGGCTCCTCCTCCAACATCGCTTCCCGCTCCGCTAAAGGCAAAGAAGACAATCGCTACGCGGACAGATCAGAATAATGCCACTTCCTTTGTTCCCAAGAAACCTCGATGATCCAGATCCCTGCTCCAAGACTTGAGAAACTTTGGAATGCCTTTGAGTGATATCTTCAGAGGATTGGTAAAAGAAGGTTTGCTCCAACCTTTAGATAATTATCAGCCCGTAAAACCCCAATGCTCCTTTGGATACCTCCAAGCATCGTGCCTTTCATCGCACTCATGGGCACTCGATGTATGATTGCGTCCCCCTGAAAAAGGCAATCCAAAGTTTGATTGAACAAGGGAGGTTAGAAGTTCCTGAAGGGCCCAACACCATCAATAACCCGTTCCCTAGAAATAACAACATGGGTATCAACATGATCGAGTTTGGTGGTTCAAGACTTGGGAACATAATGGAGTTTGACTCCTCCCTTTGCGAGGTCAATGAACCAGTCATCGCAGGCACGGAAAATGGTTGGATTGAGCAAGAAGAAGTCCTGATGGAAAGACCTGCAATAGCTCCCATCTCCAGCGTCGAAGAATAGATGCATGGTCCAACAGCAAAGAGCGGCTAGACTAGGGGCTACCTATCTCTAAAATAGTCTTTTAGTCAACCTTCGTAAGTTCTAGTATTTTTCTTTCACCTAAGTCTATCTTGGACACTTGTCGGTTTTGTCCACCTCGAATGTTGTGGAAAGATAGCTTAACTATCATTTAAAATTTATATATATATAAGTCTTTCTTCTTTTCTTGCTAGACTCGAGACATCACTTGCACACCCACGTTACGCTTAATTGAAATGGTTTTATCCTAGATGATCACTTGTGCTGCTCAACCACTAATTCTTGGAAATGATTAATATTTAAATTAATTGGAGTGAGAAAATCAATTGATATCCCTTGGGGCTCACCAACTCCCCATCTTGCATCTCATATGCTCACATCCCTTTCATCAGCCTCATCCTCTCGTTGTTCGATGAATTTGCATGGATCTTTTCTCATTTAAAGCTTAAGCAAGCAATGAAGACTTAATCTCAGGTCATCCGGTAGGGATTGCGGTTGAAGCCTTTCACCCATAGGAAAGCCATTACCTCACCCTCACTAAACACTACCCTTTCATTTCAAGATCGGCATGTTTTGAAACCCTGTTTAGCCATCACCTTTGCTCCTTATTGAGAGAAGTCCAAGCAACGCCAAAGAAGTTAGCTTCGAGAGTCGGCGATGCGCAAAATATCTCAAGCCATGAAGGAAGGACAAAGACAATCCTCAAATTCCTCAGGAGGCCTTCCAAGCAAAAAAAAAAACAAACAAAAAAAAACAAAAAAAAACAAAAGAAAGAAATAGTTCAAGCAAGAACTTCAAAAAAAAAAAAGAAGGACTGTCGATCCTCACAATTCAGTAAAAAATCCCCGACTTCTCAAGAAGCTCTCCGATGATCAAAAATGAGCTTGAATTCTCGCAAGTTCGCGAAAAGTTGTCAATAGCTTGGATATTCCTCTCACCATTACCTTAAATCAATCCCGAGCCATCCTCTCGTCTTTAAAGGATATTCCCATTATCATTACCCTCGCCTTGGCCAAAGTCAAAATTTGACCTCTCATTCTTAGAGGCAATCAATCTTCCCCGCCATAGATTTCCCAACCACATCCCTACAAGCCAACCTCTCATTTTTAGAGGTTCACAAGAAAGGCCCAAATTCGACCTCTCACTTTAAGAGGTCATAACTTCCAAAATTACCCGATGGCCGATCGAAGCCCGGAAACCCAACCGCAATTCCTATCTGGATAGCAATTTCATCATAATATCTTTAAGATCTAAATCAAATTAACGCTTTCATTGCTTGCTTAAATTGGAATCTAATCCATTTTGACTCAAAATTACCAATCAAAGATTGTGCAAATTCGAATTTGATTCATGTGAGCATAATTCATTTCTACTCCGCAAACACTTGCCATGGATGTCCCATCTGGGCTTCGCATCCGTGTCTTTCATGGACACTCTAAGTGGGATATGTTATTCAATCCTCCAAATCTTCAAAATCCCCAAAGGTCCTCGTATCCTCGAACTTCAACATTCGTTCTCTTTTCATTCGGGATAAGCCCGAACTACGGCGACCCGAGCTCTTCATAATGGAGGGAACGTAGGCAACCGTAAATGGTCCGGTCGAAATCACAAACAAATCTCAAAAAAAAAAAACAAAAAATCCTGTCTCATCAAAGATCGTCCCTATACACTTTCCGCCCTTCCGAGCTTGGATTCTCGATATCGCTGGTTTTCTCCTTGTGATTAACCAAAATATTTGTTCATATCGATTTAGGGATTGAATAACCCGAACATTAACAAAGGGTCTTAAGCAAACTTTGTGATCATCACGAATAAAACAAGTTTTCAAGTGTCTCGACAAGTCTTCTCTCCATTATAGGGAAATAGAGCCAAACATCTGTCTTTCGTCGCCAGGGCTTCCATACACGTTTCCACACCTTGTGATGCTTATACTCTCTCAAAAGAGTCAAACCAAAAGCGAGAGTGTCATACACAAATTCGGGAGACATTCCCACCTTTCAAAAGATATGCCCTCGCACGTAAACATTTCGAGTCTTGTCCAAGAATCGGCTGACTAAGTTCTAAAAAATGGGTGCCTCCTCTCGTTAGACTACTCGAATTTCTTCACGCCTGGGCTTTGCTAAGCGGTTCTCCTGTGTTCTCCTCGTACGCCTCTTCAAGCCGGGGCTTATATAGTCATCTTTGGGTCCACATTGGGTTCTTTCACTACGAGATAGATTCGCCAAGTCACTTCTTCAAAACTGGACTTTGCCTACTCAAGATCCGGGCTTTGTCTGCCGGTCCTTCGGGGCCTAAATTTTAACAAGTCACAAGAAAGGTCTAGTCACATCAACAACTAGATTTTCGCCTTCGTAACTTGGTACATAATGCCTTTCCGTAGCATCGGAATTTAAGATCCGGGTTTCTCCCCGCATTAGCAATTTCATCAAATCATTCTCCGAACAAGGTTTCGGCCGAAGTCACGCCTCACCCAAATGAAAGAAGCTTCACTCATATCAAGGTGTTTCTAGAGCCTCGTCAAGATCGCCTTCAAATGACCAAGAGTGAGAGGGAAAATTTCAACCAAGACCCGGATCCGAATCCAATCTCATCAAAATTGAGGTCCATCAACAACCGTTGTTTAAATCGCGATCGAGGCTCTCACCCCCACTTGCTCAAAATCTCGTCTCCGCACACATACACCCCAATACATCCCTTCTCATCACCATGCATCCCCACAAAAATCTCCCAAGGGCTCATGTAGCATGCACAAAACTTGAATCAATTAGAACAATCCTAAGTGATTGAAGATCATAAATTCCCCGCCAAAAGCTTAGGCTAAGTGCATCTTCGAAAGCAAGTAAATGCATCATCTCGCACACATGCAAAGTGATACTCTCACAATCATTTTTGGCTCTATGCATGCATCTGTCATCATGAATATCATATATGCATCTTCCTCTTCACTAACGAATGCAGAATTCAAACGTGAAATCAAATCCCCTTTTCGGCAAGGATGATCTTCACCAAAGACGACCTCCAATGTCCACAAATGGATGAAGACAAATTTCCAAAGATCTACGCGCTTGGCAAAGACAAGCTCCGGCGTCTGCAACTTGCTAAAGACGACCTCCAATGTCCACAAATGGATGAAAACAGCCCCCAATGAAGACCACCTCCAGTGTCTATCGTTCGGTCAGAGACGCCAAGTTATCAAATGCAAATCGGTCAGAGACACCAAGTTCTCAAAAGCAAGAAGTTCCAATGTGAAGACAAGCTCAACAACTTCTACAAGGTTGACGATCACCAGCAAGATGCGCACTCAACCAAACTCCTCCTTCAGGTCAAAATGCCTCCAAAGACAACAAATCGTCGCCAGTAAAACCAACCCAACAACTCTTCATCAACATCGCACCGTAGCCTCTCGCCCTTCCTACAGCCTACTGTAAGCACATCACAGTGTATGAAAGCATATCTTAGTCAACTATTTTTCTAAAAGAACATTATCATCAAATCTTAGGGTGACTTCCCCAAAATAGTCAAACCTTAGTGGCGACTTCCCAAAAATAGTCAAATCTTAGGCGACTTCCCAAAAACAAGCCAAACCTCGGGTGACTCCCAAATACCGTCAAACCACCAAAGACCATCCTCATAGCTGAACTACGTCCGTGCTTGATTCCCACTGTGATACATAGGCAACCTACCCTAGGTCCAGGCTGACCAACACTCTGGCCACCCTTTTTCCCCGATAATCATCATAAACTCTAATCTTCCCCGCGAGAATGCCCTCAAACAGCCTCCCTCAACCCCGACTTAGGATCATACTCCCGAACTAGGTCCCCATTTAGATTCATACTCCGAACCGAAACCCCGACTTAGGATCATACTCCTGAACTAGGTCCCCATTTAGGTTCATACTCCTGAACTGAAACCCCGACTTAGGATCATACTCCTGAACTAGGTCCCCATTTAGGTTCATACTCCTAAACTGAAACCCCGACTTAGGATCATACTCCTGAACTAAGTCCCCATTTAGGTTCATACTCCTGAACTAAGTCCCCATTTAGATTCATACTCCTGAACTAAACCTCGACTTAGAATCCTACTCCTGAACTAAGTCTCCATTTAGGTTCATACTCCTGAACAAAACCTCGATTTAGAATCATACTCCTGAACTAAGTCCCCATTTAGGTTCATATTCCTGAACTAAAATCCACCAAAGGACCATCCATCCCAAACCGTCAAAGGGAAATCATTTCAAATCAAGGTTCGAGGCACCTAAGACGCCATCATCAAGGTTCAAGGCACCTAAGGCCCCATCATTAAGGTTTGAGGCACCTAAAATGATATCACACACAACACGAGGAAAGCGATAAATCGCAATCGTCCCCTAATTCGACAAGTCGAAATCATTACTAGGGTGACTTCCCAAAAATAGTCAGATCATAGGGCGACTTCCCAAAAATAGTCAGATCATAGGGCGACTTCCCAAAAATAGTCAAACCATAGGGTGACTTCCCAAAAATAGTCAGATCCTAGGGTGACTTCCCAAAAATAGTCAAACCATAGGGTGACTTCCCAAAAATAGTCGGATCCTAGGGTGACTTCCCAAAAATAGTCAAACCATAGGGCGGCTTCCCAAAAATAGTCAAGCCGTAGGGCGACTTCCCAAAAATAGTCAAACCGTAGGGCGGCTTCCCAAAAATAGTCAGATCATAGGGCGACTTCCCAAAAATAGTCAAACCATAGGGTGACTTCCCAAAAATAGTCAAACCATAGGGCGACTTCCCAAAAATAGTCAAATCTTAGGGTCGACGACTGAAGATGGTCGAAAAACCCGAACTACGACTGGCTTGATTCCTTTTAAGGATACGTAGGTAGCCTATCACTAGGTTTAGCCATCAGACCAAAATGGTCATTTATATCCCCAGCAGAGCGGACACACAATTTCAGCCATCCAACCAAAATGGTCATCTCTTATCCCCAGCAGAGTTTCTTTCCAAAGAATCGATCGCAGTAATCCTCGCTTCATCGTGTTCGAGGCACCTAAAACGCCATCATTTCCAGGGTCAAAGACCCGAACTACGGCCGGCTTGATTCCCATTCGGGATACGTAGGTAGCCTATCGCTAGGTTCAGCCACTCGATCACTTGATCACTCAATCACTTGATCATCCCATCAAATTTGGAGCCTTACTCTTATCGACGACCCCGCTTCCTTCGAAAGCGCCGTCGCCGAGGGGCTACTGTAAGTGCTCCAATTTGAGTCGTTAGTACTTTCGTTAGAAAATTAATGAAAGTTTTAACATTACTAATATTTCTAACAATTCCTAACTTCTCTAACAAAGTGAGGGTAAAGTGGGCATTGCCATTTAAGGTTAAACCTAGAAAAGAATCTCAAAAAGCAAAAGAAATTGGAAAAATCCGAATTAGGCAAGTTGAAAAACAAAAACTGCTGAAATTTTGAATAATATTCTTCCTGTCCAAAGCCTGAAGCTGTAATTAATGAACAGTGCACGCTAACAATCCCATCCGCGCGGACATGTTTGTAAATTTCAGAGGGCTATAAATTGAACCCTCCTCTCTCAGTTTACATAACACATTTTACACACAGAAGCTGCATTTTGGCGAAAATTAGAGAGAAAACAGTGGGAATCCTTAGATTGCCACCATTTTCTCTTGAACCTTTCCCAATTTCACTTCAACCATTCTCATATCACTCTTAAACACACCAAGCTCAAGCTTAAAACACTACTCAAGAGGAAGATTAGGGAGAAAACATAGAGGACTTAAGTGTTATCTACTTGTTTTCTCTTTGATCAACTCTATCATCAAACCCTAAACACATTCATGCCTTGAATCCATCCAAACACAACTCCAAAACACCAAATCTTGATACTCCTCAAGTCAAACACCAAATCTTGATACTCCTCAAGTCAAATTCCAAGCCTAGGAAGATAGGGTGTCACCATTGGTAAAGCCCTCCTTCTCTAAACCCTAAAATTCCCTTTTAATCTCTTGTTCATCTTGTTCTTCTTATTTTGATTTGTTTTATGTCTAATTTAACTTAAGTCTTGACCTAAGATGGTCATCTTGAAGTTCATCTTCATGAATGACCATCTCAAAGGGTCCAAATTTTAAATCTCTAGTTGATTTGTCTCTTTAATTTCATCTCTACAAAATATCCCCTTTCCCTTTGCAAAGGACATGTTTAAACCCCATAAAATTCCCCAAGGATGACTTGAATATGATAACCACTTAACACAAAGTAGTGGAATCAAGTCTAGGGATGAAAATGGGGTGAACATAGATGCAAATCCCCCAAAAAATCACATTTTCCCTCAAGAACATCTTGCTGTCCAGTAGCATTGTTCTGAGATCTCAGTCCATTTTCCTATTTTTTGGACATACAGAAACTTGGAATTTGGTGTTGACTACAAAATACTTTTTGTAGCCAACATCCATATCTTTCGAGAAATAATTTTACTTTATTTTTTTCGTGAGTAAAACTCCTTTTTTCAAATTTTCTTTTAAAGGTCAGTTCATCAGTTTCTGGAAATCCAGATTTCATATCTGAGATTTCCAGAAGGTTTTGACCCCTCAAATCATCTCCAAAATGAAAAGTTCTTTTAAATAAACCTTATTTAAGGTGTTTTGAACATTTTTCATTCTTGGACTTTTCCCAGATTCTTGAGTTTTAAAGCCCTAAAGTCCATTTCAAAGTCAAGGGTCAACTGCCTTTTTCATTCTGGCAGAAATGGTTTTCAACTTCCAAAAATCTTTTGAGTTCCAAATCTCAACCCAAAAATCATCCAAAAAATCATGGGATCAGTTTAAAGCCTTAAAAAGAGTTTCCAATTTTTACTTTCCTCAGTTTCAACTTATTTTGGCCAAAACACACACACACACACACACACACACAACAAAAGGATTTCAAATGTTTGGAAGACTCGTTTTGCGAGGCGCGCCGGGTGCACACTAACGTCCTTCCCGACGCGTAACGTGACCTCCGAACCTAAATTTCTGATCTCGGGCATTTTTCAAAGTTTTGGCCCTTAAAACAAAAATGGCGTGGTGACTCCGTTTGATTTAAAAAAAAATCGGGTACATCACAGTTAGCCATGTGAATAGTAAGCCGAGCCGGCACCTGAGTCAAGATCGGGTCAAGAGTTTGGCATGACCTCTCTTTACCTTGCTTGCGCAAGGGATCTGTGACGTTAGGCGTTGACTGGGTCATATTGTCATGGCTGACATATTAAAGGCTTGATGACGTGGTGTCATGTGGGCATGAATGTATATCCGGGACGGAACATCGTCTGGGTGTAGCTTCGGAAATCAAGATCGGGTCAAGATTTTAGCATGACCTTTCATCGCTTTGCTTGCGCAAGGGATCTTGAGTTCCGAGCTTCGACTCAGAAAATGATCGGCATGGGATATGTATCCAGGCTGTATGACACGGACTGGGTAAAATCCAACCGAGTCTGGACAGAGTGTGACTCAAGCGTGCAGGGCTGACACTTGGCTAGGATGGGATATTTGGAATGATCCCGTGTGCATCCAAGAGGCCTAGGAAGACCAAACGGACTGCAACTGAGACCACCCCGGGTTGAGGGTTGTAGTGTGCACTGTATCCGAGGCAGCAAGTGTACGTAGAGTGCGGTGTACCGAGGCAGCAGTGCGAGTAGTGTGCGGTCTCTAAAATTCTTTTTCTGAGTAAAACAGAAGTTTTTGAAGAATTTTAAATGTATGTACACAGATGTATATTGATGCATTTTTTTTGTATTTTTATTTTTTTTGTAAAATAAAAAGTAAAGTACATGCACACACACACAACAGTTAAAGAAAGGGGTAAAATAAAAGTTTGACCCTCATCGTCGTTTTAAAAAAAATCTTTTGTTTTGTTTAAAAGTTTTTTTTTAAAACAAAACGTCCCCAGCAGAGTCGCCAACTGAAATTACCCGGGTCCGGCTCGCGCGCGGGGGGCCCCGGCATCTCGCACTGTCGCTCGCGGAAGTTGCCCGGATCCGATAGGCAGCGCAATCGCGCCCCGGCATCTGGCTATTCTGTTTGCGTTGTGTCGGTAGAGGTGTCTCGATGTGATTTTGCTTGTAGAGTCGCCACGCCGTTTTGATTAAGCTCAAAACATTGAAAAAAGACATCAGTTTAAAAATAAATTGTTTTTGTGTGATGAGATTTTTGAGTTCGGAGGTCAGGTTACTCCTCGGGAAGAGAATATTAGAATATTAAAGCTCACCCTAGTCGTCTCGTAAAAACGAGTCTTTCGGTACCCCTTCTTTCTTTAAATGTTGTGTGTGTGTGTGCTTTTAAAAATGTATGCTGTATCGGATGTCTACATTGTACACAACGTATTGAAATGTATTGAAATAGTAATGGAAGGAAGCCTTACCAATGTTGGTTCATGTCTGTCTTCCGCTGGGGAATAGTGTTTGAGGATGGAATAGTGTTCCGGGACGGACCGGGATTGATTCGGGATGTGCCGGTTGTCTGCGGACAGAGCTTCGGCATGCCTCGGGATTGTCAGGTGTGCACTCGAGCAGAGTTTCGGCGTGCGTTGGTGTTGGGTTTTATGGGTCCATGCGCAGCGGAATTAAGCATAAAATTAACACAAAACCCAAGCCCTAAGATCCGTTCTATACGATTAAATTGAATTGCTATGAGATAGAATTTACCAACCTTTATTGCTTTCCGGTCTTGAGCTATCGAACGGATAATTATGTGATTCGCAATCACAAACTTTTGATCTTCAAATCTTCGAATCTTCAACTCCTTTGGATCTTCAGATTTGAACTCTAGGTCTTTGATTTGTTTGAACAAATTAAAACCCTCTTTTGGTAATCCACACAAATATGAATGTCGAGAACAATTCTCGGGTTGGGAATTGCTAGATTCCTAAAACTTATGGAAGAATATTGAGAGTATTTTGTTATGATTTTCCCTTGAAAAATTCGGCCGAGACCTTAGGGTTGACGGACCTCACATATTTATACTACTTTAGTGTAAATATGTTTCCTAATCAAATTAAGAGAACATCAAAAACGCGTACGTGGCTAGTTATGTCGCGCGACATAAGTAGCCGGTGGCTAGTTATGTCGCGTGACATAACTAGCCGGTGGCTAGTTATGTCGCGTGACATAAGTTGCCAAATACGTAAACTCTCAATCATTCTTCCCTTGGTTCAACCAACTCATTCTATTTGTGTGTGACCCAATAGGATTGTATTATGTTGGCAATGAGTCCGATCATATCGACCCTCATAAGACATAAGCGGACTCTAGCAAGCCATTATGTCTACCCAAATAACACAACGTAAGAGTTCACGTTTCCAATGGTGCACTTCCATTTTTCCCTTTGTCTCACGATGTTATATTGAACACAAGTCATGGTCCACGTCAACTTGTATTTGTTCAATGCTTTCTCGATCTTGAGTATAATGATAGTCCAATCATATTGGGGTGTGGCCACACACTTTCATCATTATCACTCATTGAGGGGCCCAAGCAAAACATCTCTCTTCCGAGGGACAAATTCCATCTTGACTTATCATCCTTCCCATCATGAATCCGATTATGCCAAAGATAGCCTTTATAGATATCGTGTTAAGATACCGTTTGACTAAAATCAAACATGACTTTCATCATATGTAAGGTTATGATAATCTCATGTCTAGGGACTAAATGAAGTGACCATATGAGATTTAATTATGACATTTGACCATGACATAAATCTCATACGGGTCAAGTCCAGTCACTTGTTCTTTAACAAGTACCCATAATTTCAATGTGCATCTATATGCATATAATCATCATATGGTTATCCATTGACAATTATACTAATTATTCTCTTAATAATCAGGGACGGAGATTATTATAATAAATATGCAAACTATATAATAATCAAATAATAAACATAAACGATAAAGATGATACATAACGGTTTTCAGTTAAACATAACTAAAGCCTAGGGCATTACACTAACAGTCTCCCACTTGCACTAGGCTCCATTTATGTATCGAATACTCATGGATCTAACATGACCATCATGCTTCCGCCTGTGCGAGGGTCTTTGTAAGTGAATCCCTTATGTCATCATCGGTTGATACTTTGTATATTTTAACGTCTTCTCATTCTTTATGAATTCCTCGAAGAACGTCTAAGTAAGTGCTTGGATCGCTGTTGTGACCTTGGTTCCATTGTTTGCACAAGTGGCACCACTATTTGTCATAACAAAAGTTTCACTGATTAGTGATACTTGGAACATTTCCAAAACACTAATGAACTTTGATCCAAACTGCCTCTTTTAGCCACATCACATGTTGCTAAAATATGGCCTTAGTAGTAGAATCGGCTACAATTTCTGCTTGGAACTCTTCCAATCAAAATTGCACCTCTAATAAGCACAAACACAAATCCTAATTGCGATTTTAAAATAACTTTGTCAGTTTGGAAGCTAGCATCTTTGTAACCCTTACAACAAGATTAACTTCCAATCTTTCAAATCCCAAGAACGTATCCTTAGTTCTTCTTAAGTACTTAGGATCATCTTGACTGCCATCCATTGGTTCTCAACAGGATCAGATTGGTATCGACTCATCATTCTTATAGCATACGAGACGTCGAGTCTAGTACAAATCATGGCATACATGACAGATCCAAGTGCCGCAGCATATGGAACTTCATTCATTCCCTTTTGCTCATCAGTTGTCATAAGACAATGAATATTGCTAAGAGAAATACCATGACCCATTGACAAGCTACTTTTCTTAGACTCTTCTAAGAATCTTGTCAATGTGAACACTTTGACTCAAACCAATTTATCCTTCTAGATCCATCTTTATAGATCTTGATGCCAAGGATGTAGTCGGCTTCACCCATATCTTTCATTGAGAAACCTTTCCTTGACCAAGACTTAACAGTCTTAAGTGTCGGAACTTGTTTTTCCAATGAGTAAGATATCATTGTAATAAACAATAGAAATAATACCATGCTCCCACTGAATTTCATGCATACACAAGGTTCATCTTCGTACTTGATAAAGTCAAACTCTTTGACCAATTCATCAAAACGAAGATTCCAATTCCTTTAAGCTTGCTTCAACCCATCTCATGGATCTTTGCAACATGCATACTCTATTAGAGTTTCTTGGATCGTCAAACTATTCGGGTTGTGTACTATACACATCCTTAATAATCTTTCCATTTAAAGAAAGTCGTTTGACATCCA
This sequence comes from Adenophora triphylla var. japonica, assembly GCA_022495995.1. Lineage (NCBI taxonomy): Eukaryota > Viridiplantae > Streptophyta > Magnoliopsida > Asterales > Campanulaceae > Adenophora > Adenophora triphylla. Next base: position 39,781 of record JAFEMH010002881.1, read on the forward strand.
TTTGTCATATCACATAGTCACAATATGTGATAATGGCAATTAAAATTCTAACAGACTTCGACATTGTAACTGGCGGAAAAAATTTCAACATAGTCAATACTATGAATTAACCTAAATCCCTTTGCTACAATCCTTAGTCATGAAAGTATACACCTTCACATCCATGTCGGTCTTTGAAGACCTACTTGCACCCTTTAGTTTTTACACTTTTAGGTAGCCCAATCAAGTTCCAAACTTGATTGTTAAACATGGATTGTAATTTGGATTCCATGGTTCCTAACCATTTATCCAAATTAGGAGAGGACATCGCTTCTTGATAGCAAGTAGGATCGTCATTCTCAATAACTTCCACTTCATCACTTTCCACAACGAGAAATCACTATTTCTTGAGTTCGGATCGTAACCTATCCAATCTACGATGGACTTGTTCATCTTGAACCGGTTTCACAACTCCTTTGTGAACTTGGTTCTGTCTCTACTCTTGGTTCCATATTATTTTCGGGTTCTTGAACTTCTTTCAAGATTAATTTTACTCCCACTAGATTCTTTATTGAGAAACTATTTCTCAAGAAACAAATCGTGTAGAGCAACAAACATTTTGTTCTCTTTGCGGTTGTAAGATTAATTTCCGAAAATAACCTTTGTCAAATTTGGTGCTAACTTATAAGAGACAAGTCTCTTTACATAAGATTCGCAACCCCAAATCTTCATGAAAGACAAACTAAGTTTTCTTCCATGCCACATCTCATGTGGGGCCTTAGGAACCGATTTAGTAGGGACTCGATTCAGTGTAACCGCATTATTTCTAATGCATATTCTCAAAAGGAAATAGGAAATAGGAAAGTCTGATTGACACATCATCGAATGAACCATGTCCTACAAGGTTCAATTCCTCCTTTCAGACACACCATTCATAGTGGTGTTCAGTGTGGAGTCAACTCTTGAAACAATTTCATAGTTTTGAGATGATTGTCAAACTCTTGGCTCAAATATTCATCACCTCGATCTAATCGAAGTACTTAACAGTTTTACCAAGTTATTTTGTACTTCATCTTTGAAATGTTCGAAACATCTCAAACGACTCACCTTTGGACTTCATCAGATAGACATAGTCATATCTAGATAAGTCTTTAGTGAAATGTGATGAAATACCGAAATCTTCCCCTAGCAATGCTGCTTAATGGTCCACATACATCTCATGTATAATGACCAATAAGTCACTAGCCCTCCCACTACTTTAGTGTAGGGTGGTTTGGTCGATAATCCCAATAAATAAGATCCACATTCCTCAAATGATTCATGGTCATATGAGTCTAGAAGTCCATGTTAATGGAGTTTAGATATATGTTTCTTATTTATTTGACCAAGCCGGCAATGCCATATGAACGCGTTGTTCATATTGTTCGGTTTAGATTTCCATTTATATTATAGATATCTTCAACATTATTTTGTATCTTATCATCACGGATATGAAGACCATTCAATGACATATGCATTACAATAAGGCATATCATTAAATAAATATAAAACTTCTTATTGAAAATAAGAAAATTATATCCTTCATCATCCATTTAAGAAACTTAAATAATAGTCCTACTCAAATCTGGAACGTAGTCATACTTGTTCAAAACAAGTACTACTTCACAAGGTAAAGTGACTTCATAAGTCCCTTATGGCTAATGTTGCAACTCTTGCTCCATTCCCATGCATAGGTTTAATTTACCTTATTTGAGTAGCTTTCTATTCTTTGTTCCTTGCACATGTAAACAAATGTGGGATCCAATCCTGTATCATATACCCAAGAACAAGAAGTCGAAAGGAAAATATCTATCATATAGATATTTGAAGTAGTAGCAATCATATTGCCCTTCTTCACCTTTTAGGCCTTCCTAATAAGCCTTGCAACTTTGCTTCCAATGACAATCTTATTGCAATGATAGCAAACTGCATCCTTTTGAGACACTTTGGGTTTGACCTCTTCGGCTTTGACAACATTTGTCCTAGGTTTAGCAACTTTTGCTTTACCTTCTTTTCCTTCCTTTATGAACCCTTTTATTGTGTCAACCATTAACACAATTTGCGGATTGCTCCTTCTTTCATCATATGAATTGAGAGCCTTCACCACAACATATATCTTTTGCCTAGTTCGCATTTGGAACATTTCCTTTATGCGGTGTGCTAGAACAAAAGAATAGTTATCATGTGCTCAAGGTTCTTCATAAGAGCCTTTAAACACGGTGGCAAATACAAGGCAAGCAATATTGTCAGAATCATCACTATGTTTCTAATGTTGCTTCCTTATTTGCCATTTGCAACATTTGCAATGGGTTCAGTAGGAACGGATTCGTCAAGAACGTACACATTATGTATTGTTCCTTTCGAACTTTGTCCTTCATAAGGACGAATCGCAATTATCATTATGTAATGCTACTTCTACAACAAAATATACAAATTATATGAACACATATCAATATCAACACATTTATCATTTAAGAGCAAATAGTGTATTTTACAAATACTCCCACTAAATCATACACCTTCCAATGCAAATAAGCATAATATGCATTTAATGGGCTAAGATCCAACTTTAATTTAATCTCAAGTACGCTATGGCGCACCGCTCAAGATTAAACTAATTAGGTAGAAAAACATCAATCATATCGTATATGACTCTTAGGACTAAGATCCATCTTTAATTTAATCTCAAGTACGCTATGGCGCACCGCTCAAGATTAAACTAATTAGGTAGAAAACATCAATCATATCGTATATGACTCTTAGGATCTTTTATGAGATTTATTTAAGACATCATATGTCTAAGCATATTTTAATCTCATCTTATGCCTTGGGTCCAAAACCATTTTGATAACCCAATTAAGTTCATCCACTTTAAACGTATAGGAACCACCATTTCCTCATCTTGCTCGCAAACGGAATAGAATCAAAGCACCTTGCTATGGCAAGCCCACCCAAAACTATCCGAGTGGTCTCAAGTGTTTAAATCATGGATTGGCATAAAGAACTTAAAAGTTAAATGAAGTTTCTTTAAGGTAGATTATAAGCACATCAGCAAAGATAGTCATAATCATGCACCAGGTAAGTTCCCAGGAAGATAGGTGAGCCACAAGGACTACTTAAGTACCAACTCTTCCTTAGACAGAACTCTCCTAGTCATGCACAATTAGAAATCAACTACGATTTGACAACATAATCACTACCTTTTATAAACAATTAGTTTCCTTTTAAATTTCGCGTATTTATGACTTGTTTCCATAAACAATCATAAGATCCAAAATTTACAATGTCTAAATCTAAACATATTAGGAAACTAAATATCATGTTTCAACTAAACATCTAATTTAAAAAAAATTCTTAACATGTAAGAACAAATAAAACATGCATCGCAATAATTATTAAAATCATATTTTAATCAATTAATCATGCATATCAATGAATCAATCTAGCATGGACTTATAAACTCAATTTTATAACATCCAGATTTTCATATACATTGCATTAATTATTAAAATCACATTTTAATCAATTAATCATGTATATCAATGAATCAATCTATCGCGGACTTATAAACTCAATTTTATAACATCCAGATTTTCATATGAACATATCAGATTGTAAACACAATCACGAATAGCGTAAAAATTGAAAAACCGATTACGCCGGTTTTGGCTTATTATATCGCGTGACATAACTAGCCAGTGGCTAGTTATGTCGCGTGACATAACCGGCCGTTACTGAATTTCCTCCTTTGGCTTAATATGTCGCACGACATAGGTAGCCATTCGCAGGATTTCCAGATTTCAATCAATTCAGATTACATGCAATTAAATCATATAAAACAACCCTTTTACAGATTTAATTCAACATAATTCGAAAACGATTTTCACATTGTTTCACATAAACAATCAAAATTCTATCGCATACAAAAACATGCAATAAGCATATAAACAATTTATATAATCATTCTAGCATGTTAATTCAAACTTAACCATACGAACGGGGCTCTGATACCCTTTGTTGGGTTTTATGGGTCCATGCGCAGCGGAATTAAGCATAAAATTAACACAAAACCCAAGCCCTAAGATCCGTTCTATACGATTAAATTGAATTGCTATGAGATAGAATTTACCAACCTTTATTGCTTTCCGGTCTTGAGCTATCGAACGGATAATTATGTGATTCGCAATCACAAACTTTTGATCTTCAAATCTTCGAATCTTCAACTCCTTTGGATCTTCAGATTTGAACTCTAGGTCTTTGATTTGTTTGAACAAATTAAAACCCTCTTTTGGTAATCCACACAAATATGAATGTCGAGAACAATTCTCGGGTTGGGAATTGCTAGATTCCTAAAACTTATGGAAGAATATTGAGAGTATTTTGTTATGATTTTCCCTTGAAAAATTCGGCCAGACCTTAGGGTTGACAGACCTCACATATTTATACTACTTTAGTGTAAATATGTTTCCTAATCAAATTAAGAGAACAGGCTGTCAAAAACGCGTCTGTGGCTAGTTATGTCGCGCGACATAAGTAGCCAGTGGCTAGTTATGTCGCGTGACATAACTAGCCAGTGGCTAGTTATGTCGCGTGACATAAGTTGCCAAATACAGAAACTCTCAATCATTCTTCCCTTGGTTCAACCAACTCATTCTATTTGTGTGTGACCCAATAGGATTGTATTATGTTGGCAATGAGTCCGATCATATCGACCCTCATAAGACATAAGCGGACTCTAGCAAGCCATTATGTCTACCCAAATAACACAACGTAAGAGTTCACGTTTCCAATGGTGCACTTCCATTTTTCCCTTTGTCTCACGATGTTATATTGAACACAAGTCATGGTCCACGTCAACTTGTATTTGTTCAATGCTTTCTCGATCTTGAGTATAATGATAGTCCAATCATATTGGGGTGTGGCCACACGCTTTCATCATTATCACTCATTGAGGGGCCCAAGCAAAACATCTCTCTTCCGAGGGACAAATTCCATCTTGACTTATCATCCTTCCCATCATGAATCCGATTATGCCAAAGATAGCCTTTATAGATATCGTGTTAAGATACCGTTTGACTAAAATCAAACATGACTTTCATCATATGTAAGGTTATGATAATCTCAGGTCTAGGGACTAAATGAAGTGACCATATGAGATTTAATTATGACATTTGACCATGACATAAATCTCATACGGGTCAAGTCCAGTCACTTGTTCTTTAACAAGTACCCATAATTTCAATGTGCATCTATATGCATATAATCATCATATGGTTATCCATTGACAATTATACTAATTATTCTCTTAATAATCAGGGACGGAGATTATTACAATAAATATGCAAACTATATAATAATCAAATAATAAACATAAACGATAAAGATGATACATAACGGTTTTCAGTTAAACATAACTAAAGCCTAGGGCATTACACCAACAGTTGGGATCGTTGGCTGGATTCAGGCAGAGGTTCGGCGTGGGTCGGGACCATTGGCTGGATTCAGGCAGAGGTTCGGCGTGGGTCGGAATTGCCGGTTTGACTCGGAAAGAGTTGGGACGCCTCGGGAAAGACCAGGCAAGGCTTCGGAGTACCACGAGGGGCCTCAGAATACCTCGAAAGTGCCTCGGGGCAGCGCGGGAGCGTCTCGGGAGCGCTCGGAAGGACTTCGGAGAACCACAAGGGAGCTCGGAAGGCCTCGGAAGGAACCGAATGGGACCGGGAGTGCCTCGGAAGGGCTTAGATTAGGGAGAGAAGAGAAGAGGATGGTGTGTGAAATGAGGGAGGGGGAGCCCTCTATTTATAGTGTAGGAAAATTTGCAATAAGGTCCGTACGGACCTCCTAGGTAATCCAAGATTTTAGTTTTTTCGGATTTGAGGAAATTATGTGGACTTTAAGGGGATTCAGTAATTATGAGGTTTGGTAGCAAAGAGGTCCGTATGGACCTTTTAGCATGCAAAGAGGTCCGTACGGACCTTCTATGCTTTTCCAATTTTTGCAAAATTTCCAAAAAGTCCTTTTGTGTTTGTTTGTCCCAGAAAGGCCCCCCTTGGTTTGGTTGGTGATTTTTTGGGCCTTTAAGGGTTTTTGAAGGGTTTTGAGGGTTTTTTGAGGGTTCCGGGTGTTAGAGACTATGTTTGAGTGAGTCTGCGGTGTTTCCCGGGTGCTCAGAAGAGGGTGATCCAGATTGGGGTACTTACACCAACGCACGCCGAAATTCTGCCCGAGTGCACACTTGACAATCCCGAGGCACGCCGAGGCTCTGTCCGCAGACAACCGGCACATCCTGAAGCAATCCCGGTCCGTCCCGAAACACAATTCCATCCTCAAACACTATTCCCCAGTGGAAGACAGACACGAACCAACATTGGTAAGGCTTCCTTCCATTACTATTTCAATACATTTCAATACATAGTGTACAATGTAGACATCCGATACCGCATGCATTTTTAAAAGCAAATACACACACACACACACAACATTTAAAGAAAGAAGGGGTACCGAAAGACTCGTTTTTTGACGAGGCGACTCGAGTGAGCTCTAATATTCTCTTTTCGAGGGGTAACATGACCTCCGAACTCAAAAATCTCATCACACAAAAACAGTTTATTCTTTTTTAAACTGATATATTTTCTCAATGTTTTAGGCTTAATCAAAACGGCATGGCGACTCTACAAGCAAAAACACAGCGAGACACCTCCACTCGACCAACGCGAAAACGCAAGCGAAATGCCAGATATCGGAGCGCGATTGCGCTGCCTCTCGGATCCGGGTAATTTCAGTATCGTTTTGAGGCCGAGTCATATTCGGTTGAAACCTAACGATTTATTTAATTTTCATAAGCGCACGGGCTATTGAAGTATAGCGAGTACAAGTACGGATCGATCCCACGATGACAGGGTTTACTTTGGATTAAATTTATTTTTACTAAGAAATATAGATGAGATTGGGAGAAATGTAGTTTGTTTCGAGAAAAGATTAGAACATATGCAGAAAATACTTTAGGAAAACTCTTATAAATGAAGTATTCTCGGGATTGGAAATCATTAGCCAATTATTCATCATATAGTCATGTCTTAGAAAATATAGATTTTCATAAAAATCAAGGATGGTACGTTAAGCCTACACTACTTCTCGTGATCAAGCAAGTAGCGTTTGTACCCTTTACTAATTATGCCCTATCTCTCGATGGCCCATAATTAGCAAGTATCCATTAAGGTTCGCAAATCAACGTACTTTCCATTCAAGGAACATCCCTAGGTCATTGAACTACTCTTGTGATCAATGAAACCTAGTTCCTTTATATGGTTCCGTCAATCGAGATTCTCCGCTAGGTACTTCTCTCAATTAATTGAATCATACAAGTTGGACGTCTCCAAAATGTAAGTCATTTTGAGATTGATATGAAGAAATTGTTTAGATGAAGAGAAATGACAAGACTTTTATAAAAGATGATGAACAAAAGGCATTTTGAGTTTCCAACCCCAAGAATATTGGGGATTACTCACTAGCCATTATGAAATAAACAAACATAAGTAATAATAAGAGATAAAGGTAAGAAAGACTTATGATTGTAAAGAGTCGAAGGCTGAAAATAACTTCTGAACTTTTATTGCTTCTTCCAAAATACTTCAATAACAATGATGAATACTTGAATCTTCAAGAGATTTGGAACTAGTGATGATAAAGAAAAAGTATATTCTGGTATATAATGTATTTCTAAGCTCTGATGTATATCAAGACTGATTACAAATGGCCTATATATAGATATGGATGAGACTCTTCAAAGTGGTGCCTTCAAAAGGTGCCTTTTTTCGAACTGGTTCAATGACTGCATGGCCGAGTCAAGGGAACTGCACGGTCGTGCGAGCTTGGCGCCAAAATTTGCTTTGAATTGGTGAAAGTGCACGGCCGCTCCTCTTTTGGCTCTACGCCCGCTCTGCCTGGATTGCTCGGCCACTCTGGTCTTCAAGCCTCGGCCACTCCATGTTTTGGGTCCAAAATTGGTCTGGCAATGGCCATATGCACAGCCGCTCCTGTGCAAAGAGCACGGTCGTGCAGGCTGGGATTTGGCCTGTTTGCTTTATTTTGATGTTGTCCCCCCATCGCTTTGACACTTTATTATTTCCAAGGTTCCAATTTGATCATAAATTGAATTTAAAACCTGTCTAAGAGTATAAGATATACCAAAAGCATAAATCGAAGATATATGACAAAAGAAGCTAAAATAAACTAAATGCAAACTAAATGATACTAAAAACTAAGGAAATGATTAAGAAATAATGCGATAAATGACTATATAATAGTCACTTATCAAACTCCCCCACACTAAGCTCTTGCTTGTCCCCAAGCAAGATAGGATGAGAAAATGGAGAAGGAGGAAAAAATGCAAATGATAAAACAACGAGATTGATTCCTCAGAAAATTTATTGCTGCATGCCAATTGCCTTTGAAGATTGCCTCTAGCTTTCTATTCATATTTTTCATATCCTTAAAAATCATTAGGAAAAAGTATATAGGGGATATTTTAAGAGAGCAATTTTAAGACAATAACCCAATATAGCATAAATAGAATTTGATCAAGCAAAGCATATTATAGAGAAGGATGAATCATTGGATCATAAGCTTGGTGCAATGAAAAGTTTCACTCTTTAGAGTGATTTGCGAAAATGACTTTATTGCTTAAAATGTACAAATAAAAAGAATGAACATTTATCACAAATTAGAAGCGTTCATGGAATTGAAATGCATTTTGAATCACAAGGGCAAAAATGGAGGATGATAGTGGTAAATCTTATCAAGGCCTAAAAAATTATCTTATTTTTTATACGTGTTAAATTTGCAAAAGGCTTTAAGCAATTTTTAATCCTTTCAAGTAGAAAACATTGTGGCTGCGAATCCCATGTTCCTAATACTTAGATCAAAAATATCTTAGATATTACTTCTATTTGGCAAGGGAAATTCGTCGCAGCGAACGCCGTGCCCCGAGTTACTTTAGGAAATAATAGACTGCTTTTTGAGGATTTGGTGACTTAGTCACTCTTGAGCAATAAGATAAAATGTTTTAGCCTTGATTGATTAGTGGAAATGGAAAGATGGGATTTTTATGAAGGGATGTGATTCAAAGGAAGCAAAACAACATGAATGTTTTTAATAAGGGAATAAACATCAAGAAATATTGAAATGTACATATAAAGAAATAATTTTTGCAAAATTTTTCACAAAAAACCAAGTGATTAAAATGATCAAGAAGGATTCAACTTAAACAAATAAATGCTTTTCTTAATAAAACCCTATATATTTGCTATATTAACTTATGAGGCTTTAATTACTTCCTAAAAATATCCCTATATTTTTCTTTCTTATAATTTCTAAGTTCATAAAAAGTATGAGAAGAAAGACAAAGGCATTATTCTAGAGCAAATAGCAAGCATAAGAATTAATAATAGGGATCATCATAGGGATATATATATATATATATATTTTTTTTTAATACTTGATGCATACATAAAGAAAAGAAAATGCAACTAAGTTAAAAAGTAAGAAAAATTTAAACTAGAAATCATTAAACTTTAAACTAGAAAGCAAGAAAAGATAGATAAATACTCCCCTACACTTGAAGTGTACATTGTCCTCAATGTTTCAAGGACTAATGAAAATTCGGGGCGGGTGAAGAAAAATAAAGAAAAACTTACTTGGGAGGAGGGGTGGGATCTCCGAGAGAAATTGATGATACTATTCCAATCAGGTCTCCGGTCATGTAGTGCTTTAGCCTTTGACCGTTGACCTTGAACTCTCCTTTTGCCTCGTTCCCAATTACAATTGCTCCGTATGGGTATACCTTACGCACTTGATATGGGCCCGTCAATCTTGATTTTAGCTTACCCGGAAAATGCTTTAAACGAGAGTTAAAAAGTAGTACCATGTCTCCTTCTTTGAAATCTCTCCTTATGATATGTGCATCATGTCACTTCTTTGTCTTTTCTTTGTATAACTTGGCACTTTCATATGCTTCATATCGGAGTTCTTCAAGCTCTTGTAACTGAAGCTTTCGCTTTTCACTGGCTTTTACTAGGTCATAATTGAGAGCTTTAATTGCCCAATATGCTTCGTGTTCAAGCTCCATCGGTAAATGACACGACTTCCCATATACCAAACGGAAAAGAGTTGTTCCGATGGGTGTTTTGAAAGTGGTGTGATAAGCCCACAAAGCATTGCTCAACTTTATTGACCAATCCTTTCTCGAACTTATTACTGTTTTCTCCAAGATCCACTTTATTTTCCGGTTCGATACTTCTACTTGCCCGCTTGTTTGAGGATGATATCTGGTGCCCGTTTTATGATGGACTCCATACTTTTTTAGTAAAGCCTCAAATTGGAGGTGTGAAAAATGCGAACCACCATCGCTTATGATTACTTTTGGAACTCCGAACCTTGGAAAAATTATGTCCTTGAAAAGTTTCATGACGACTTTTGAGTCGTTTGTAGGAGACGCTATAGCTTCCACCCATTTTGAGACATAATCCACCGCCACTAAAATATAGTTGTTGTTGAAAGACGTTGGAAATGGTCCCATGAAATCAATGCCCCAAACATCAAAGATCTCAACCTCTAAAATATTATTAAGAGGCATTTCATTTCTTCTTGAAATGTTGTCTGTTCTTTGGCAACGATCACAAGAAATAACGAAATTTTGAGAATCTTTGAAAAGTGTGGGCCAAAAGAAACCTGATTGAAGAACCTTGGCGGCGGTATTGGCTGTGCTTGCATGACCGCCATAAAGAGAAGAATGACAATGATGAAGAATGTCATTAATCTCTTCATTAGGTACACACCGCCTAATGATTCCATCTGCGCAATGCTTGAAGAGGAGCGGATCTTCCCAAAAATAATATTTAATTTCCGATAAGAATTTCTTCTTTTGTTGATAACTTATTTCCGGAGGAAGAATCTTACATGATAGATAATTTACAATGTCCGCAAACCAAGGGGTTTCGACATTGCTTATAGCAAGAAGATGGTCATCCGGAAATGAATCATCAATAGGAAGTTCATCTCTATCGGAAATTTCTAAATTTTTGGGAAGACGGGATAAGTGATCTGCAACTAAATTCTCCATCCCCTTCTTATCACGGATTTCTAAATAAAATTCTTGGAGAAGAAGGATCCATCTTATTAATCTTGGCTTGGCATCCTTCTTTGCCATTAAATACCTTATTGCAGCATGATCCGTGTACACAATTACTTTCGATCCCACCAAATATGATCGAAACTTGTCTATGGCAAATACCAAGGCCAACAATTCTTTTTCTGTGGTGGCATAATTCACTTGTGCTTCATCCAATGTTCGGCTAGCATAGTATATATCATGAGTTTTCTTGTCCTTTCGCTGTCCCAAGACTGCTCCTACTGCAAAATCACTTGCAAAAAAACACATTATCTTGAAAGGGAGATCCCAATCGGGTGGTTGTGCGATAGGAGCGGACACCTGTGCTTCCTTCAACCTGTTAAAAGCTGCAAGACAAAGGCTATCGAACACAAATGGAGCATCTTTCATTAGTAGATTAGTCAAAGGTTTAGAATTTTTAAAAAATATTTTATAAATCGCCGATAAAAACCAGCATGACCTAAAAAGCTTCTTATCCTTTTAACATTAGTGGGCGGAGGTAATTTCTCAATGATTTCAATCTTCGCCCTATCTACTTCTATTCCCTTTTCGGACACCATGTGCCCTAATAACACTATCCCTTCATTGACCATAAAGAGACATTTTTCCCAATTTAGAACAAGATTGACTTCTTCACAACGTTTTAAAACTTTGGATAAATTTTGCAAACATTCATCGAAGGAGTAACCATAAACTGAAAAGTCATCCATGAAAACTTCCATTATATTTTCTATGAAATCGAAAAAATGGCCATCATGCAACGTTGAAAGGTGGCGGGAGCATTACAAAGTCCAAAGGGCATTCTCCTATAAGCAAAGGTACCATAAGGATAAGTAAAAGTCGTTTTCTCTTGGTCGTCTGGATGGATAAGAATTTGAAAAAATTTGGAGTATCCGTCCAAATAACAAAAATGGGAATGCTTTGCCAACCTTTCTAACATTTGGTCTATAAAGGGAAGGGGAAAATGATCTTTTCGGGTGGCTTTATTTAATTTTCTATAATCTATACACATACGCCAACCCGTGATAGTCCTTTCTGGGATTAATTCATCCTTATCGTTTCGAATGACTGTCATACCACCATTTTTAGGGACAACTTGCACGGGGCTTACCCACTTACTATCCAAAATTGTATAGATAATGTCCGAGTCGAGCAACTTAAGGACTTCCTTTTTAACCACTTCCTTCATGTTAGGATTGAGCCTTCTTTGATGCTCAATGGAAGGTTTATGATCTTCCTCTAGGTCAATCCTATGCATGCAAATCTTAGGATGAATTCCTTTTAAATCATCAATAGTATATCCTATGGCTTTTTGGTGTAATCTAAGTTTCCTTAATAACTTTTCAGTTTCAATAGGACTTAGCTTTGCATTAACAATCACGGGATAAGTAGAATTTGGTCCAAGAAATTCATACATTAGATTTGAAGGAAGAGGCTTCAACTCAACTTGAGGTGCCTTAATTACCTCTTTTTCATCTTTGTTAGATGGCTCCGCCTTAGTCTCCAACTCTTCAAATTTAGTGTCGCCACTAAACTTTGCTGCATGATTAGTATCTAAAAGCATAGTATAATTTGCAACTTCATCATCATCTACATCATGCATTATTCTCTTCCAATCTATAAGACTTTCCTCTAGCGGGTCTTTAGATTGGGGATTCTCTAACTCCTTGCTAATAGATTCTAACACGTTAATGTTCAAGCAAGGGTTCTCAAGATTAGGACTTTTCATAAATTTAGACAAGTTAAATTCCACCTTATCATTCCCTACATTTAATGAAAGGTTACCATTTTTAACGTCTATTATTGCCCCGGCTGTGGCAAGAAATGGTCTACCTAAAATTACGGGAATGTGGTTGTCCTCTTCCATCTCAAGAACTACAAAATCAATTGGGATGATCAATTTCCCGATTTGACAAGGGACATCTTCCATAATACCCACCGAATATTTGGAATGGTCCGCCAACTGCAAAGATATGGTGGTAGGTTTTAATTCCCCCACACCAATTCTCTTACTAACTGAAAGTGGAATGAGGCTTACGCTTGCTCTGAGGTCTAACATGGCATTATCTACATCAAATTTACCTATGTTGCAAGGAATAGAGAAAGTGTCAGGATCTTTTAATTTTGGAGGTAATTTTCTTTGTAAAACGGCACTTACCTCTTCCGTTAATGCAACAGACTCATACTCCTCTAGCTTCCTTTTGTTAGAAAGGATATCTTTTAAAAATTTAGCATAAGAAGACATTTGCTGCAAAGCATTGGTAAAAGGCGCATTGATGTAAATAGATTTTAAAACTTCTAAAAATTTTGCAAATTGTTTATCAAGCTTCGCCTTTACCAACCTTTGAGGGTAAGGTATTGTCGGATTAAAATTTCTAGTTATTTTAGGGGATTTCGTCCCCTTTTCGACCTCTTTATTAGTCTCAACCATAGATGGGTTTTGACTAATATCTTCCTCAATGGGATTGCTATTTTCTTTAGGAGGACAATCAATAAGCTCTTTCCCGCTTCTAGTTACTACCGCCTTAGCATGTTCATTAAGCATTTTGTTATGGGTGGCTAGATTATCAAACCTAGAATTTAATAACTTAAAACATTCCCTAAACTCATTATTAGTCTTTTCTTGATCATCTTTACTTTTAACAATAAAGTCCATCAAAAGATCTAATTTTTATTTAGGGGGAAAAGAATTTGAATTTGTATTGAAATTTTTTAATGTGAATCCCGGATTTTGTGTGGATGGTTTTGGATTTAGAACGTTGTTATTCTTGTAGGAGAAGTTGGGGTGATTCCTCCATTCGGGATTGTATGTATTAGAATACATCCCCCCCTTCTGTCCAAAAGAATAGATAAAGTTCACTTGATCACTAGAACTGGTGTCAAGCAAATCACAACTATCCGTACTATGTGAGTTAGACCCACATAGTTCACACAAAATATTAACATTAGCCACGAAATTGACATTAAGATTCTCAAATTTCTTTAAAATCATGTCAACCTTTGAAGAGAGAAGAGTCACTGCATCAACATAATACTTACCTAGCGTACTTTGTTGTTGCTCCCTCTCGTTTCACCACTGATAGTTGTTCAATGCAATATTCTCAATGAGGTCGTATGCCTCATCTACTCCCTTGTTCATCAATGCTCCTCCTGCAGCGGCATCAATGGTCTCTCTTGTTTTAAAAATGAGACCGTTGTAGAAGGTATGAACTATCAACCACTTTTCGAGCCCGTGGTGGAGGCACATTCTGAGAAGCTCCTTGAAACGCTCCCATGCATCGTACAATGTCTCACTTCCCGTTTGACAAAAGTTAGTGATCTTCGTACGAATCTGGGTGGTTTTACTCGATGGGAAGAAACTCCCAAGGAATGCTTCTTGAACTTGGTCCCATGTAGTTAAAGAGTTTTGGGGGACCGAGTTCAACCATTTCTTGGCCTTATCTTTAAGAGAGAACGGAAAAAGGTGCATTCGTATTGCTTCCGGTGTGACATTTTGGATACGAGTGGTGTCACAGTACTACTCCAAAATGTTTGGATATGGAGATGAGGATCTTCAAAAGAAGTGCCGCTGTATTGGTTGTTCATAACCATATGCAAAAGTTGCGGCTTAATCTCAAAGTTGGCCGCATTGGCATTCGGCACAACAATGGGGGATCTAGTTCCTGGGGTACTTGGATTCACAAAGTCCCGTAGGGTCCTAGCCGGTGTAAATGGCTCTCCTTCCGTCATGTATTGGTTTAATGTCTCCTTGAGTTTTCTTAGTCTCTCGTGAAAGGTTCTTTCGGGTTCTGGATTAAAATTGTCAAAGAAGATCCGAGCCCGTTTCATACACTACAAGAATACTCAATAAGAAGATTAAACGTAACAGATTATCGGAAGTAAAAACTAAAACAAAATTATGTAGTAAAGACAAAAAGAAAAAGTAAAACGTTGTCCTCGACAACGGCGCCAAAAACTTGTTCAGTCGAAACCTAACGGTTTATTTAATTTCCGCAAGCGCACGAGCTATTGAAGTATAACAAGTGCAAGTACGGCTCGATCCCATGAGGATAGGGTTTACTTTGGGATGAATTTTTTTTTTACTAAGAAATATAGATGAGATTGGGAGAAATATAGTTTGTTTTGAGAAAATAATAGAACATATATAAAAAATACTTTAGGAAAACTCTTATAAACGAAGCATTCTCGGGATTGGAAATCATTAGCCAATTATTCATCATATAGTCATGTCTTGGAAAATATAGATTTTCATAAAAATCAAGGATGGTACGTTAAGCCTACACTACTTCTCACGATCAAGCAACTAGCATTTGTACCCTTCACTAATTATGCCCTATCTTTCTATGGCCCATAATTAGCAAGGATCCATTAAGGTTCGCAAATCAATGTACTTTCCATTCAAGGAACATCCCTAGGCCATTGAACTACTCCCGTGATCAATGAAACCTAGTTCATTTATATGGTTCCGTCAATCGAGATTCTCCGCTAGGTACTTCTTTCAATTAACTGAATCATACAAGTTGGACGTCTCCAAAATGTAAGTCATTATGAGATTGATATAAAGAAATTGTTTAGATGAAGAGAAATGACAAGACTTTTATAAAAGATGATGAACAAAAGGCATTTTGAATTTCTAACCCAAGAATATGGGGGATTACTCACTAGCCATTATGAAATAAACAAACATAAGTAATAATAAGAGATAAAATGAAGAAAGACTTATGATTGTAAAGAGTCGAAGGATGAAAACAACTTCTGAACTTTTATTGCTTCTTCCAAAATACTTCGATAACAATGATGAACACTTGAATCTTCAAGAGATTTGGAACTAGTGGTGATAAAGAAAAAGTATATTCTAGTATATAATGTATTTCTATGCTCTGATGTATATCAAGACTGATTAGAAATGGCCTATATATAGACATGGATGAGACTCTTCAAAGTGGTGCCTTCAAGTGGTGCCTTTTTGGAACTGGTTCAACGACTGCACGACCGAGTCAAGGGAACTGCATGGCCATGCGAGCTTGGCGCCAAAATTTGGTTTGAACTGGTGAAAGTGCACGGCCGCTCCTCCTTTGGCTGCACGGCCGCTCTGCCTGGATTGCTCGGCCACTCTGGTCTTCAAGCCTCGGCCACTCCATGTTTTGGGGCCAAAATTGGCCTGGCAATGGCCATATGCACGGCCGCTCCTGTGCAAAGAGCACGGCCGTGCAGGCTGGGATTTGGCCTGTTTGCTTTATTTTGATGTTGTCCCTCCATGGCTTTTACACTTGATTATTTCCAAGGCTCCAATTTGATCATAAATTGACTTTAAAACCTGTCTAAGAGTATAAGATATACCAAAAGCATAAAATCGAAGATATATGACAAAAGAAGCTAAAATAAACTAAATGCAAACTAAATGATACTAAAAACTAAGGAAATGAATAAGAAATAATGCAATAAATGACTATATAATAGTTACTTATTAAGTCACCTCATTGGAGAACACTAAATTTATGAAAAACGGAGTCGCCAAGCCATTTTGATAATCCTCAAAACTTTGAAAAAAAGGAAAGAGATACTAGGTCCGAAGGTTAAGTTACTCCTTGGGAAGAACATTTGGCGTTCACCCAAGGAGCCTTGCAAATGCAAGTCTTCCAAGGTCCAAAAGTTGTGCTTGTGCGTGTGTGTGTGTGTGTGATTTAAGAAAGAGAAAGAATGTGCCAAGTCTTTATCCGAACATAAGAACCATTTTAAGAAGGTTTTAGTTCAAGATGCCTTGGACTTTGATATTTTCGAGATTTTGATCCCCTACCCATTTTTGAGCTTATGATCATCATTACACGACCTTTCGACCCTCCCATTAGATTAATCAACCAATTTAGGCATATGAGCCTTGATATATTTTAATCTAACTTTCATTGGGGATTTTAGTCAAATATGATCAATGTGACGACCCCAACCCTAGGCACTAATTTTAAATATTATATTATATGCTTTTAATATTTATGTTAGCTTTATGTGTTCAATTATGTCTTTAAATTCTTGATTTAAGATAAATTGGGTGAGAAGTAAAATTAGGATCTTTTAAGAATTTATTGGATATTAAATAAAGAAACTTGGGAAATAATAAAAATGGAAACTTGATAAATAATAGAAGGAGGTTAAATGGGTAGGATGATGTATTAGGATAAGGGTTAAAATTGGTTAAGGTGAAAGCCTTTTTCTAGATATTTTGGGTGGGGGGCCATTTGGGTCTTACTCTCTCTAAGCCCTCCAAGTGGCAACCTCCCCTTACCCTCCTTACTCTTACCCTCCTTCCTCCTCACTTCTACCTTCTTCTCATACTTCCCTAGAGAAAGACTTAGAACCTCCATGGAAGCTCCCAACTCCTTTTCTTGAAGCTAAGCCATTCTCCACCATTTTCAAGTTCAAGAGTAGTTTTGAAGTTGGATCATCTAGAAGAATCAATCAAGTTAGAAAGATCAACTTTCCATTCTAAAACCCTAAGGTGAGTTATTATGATTTCCCCTTCTATGTGATGTTCATAAACTATTAAATGTTGTTCTTATTGTTGAAATGGTTGATTGATGTTTAGAAACCTTCTTGGAGTTGAGGAATTTAGTAAATGCTTTAGAATGTTGTTGTTGGTTAAGAAAGTGGGTCAAGAGGGTAAGCAAATGGGTTTAATTAAAGTAAGAAGTTCAAACTTGGAATGAGGTAGTTAAATGGGTGGAGTTAGATTAAAAGATTTTTAGCTTGAAATAAGATGATGAAATGGGTGGGAACTTAAGTAGTAAATAATCTAAGTCTATACTATTTTGGGTTTGGATGATTTAGGTTGAGGATTGAAAAGTTAGAAACCATTTTGGTGTTCATGGAAATAAGGGTGTTAAAAGGAAAAGAATGTAAGTAACAAGGGATTAGAATTGGGCAAGGGCTGAATCGCCACTTGGGCGGTCGCCCATGGGGGCTTGAGCGGCCGCCCATGTGGCCAGTAACTGGAGTGCATACTTTTCCTTCTTGGGCGGTCGTCCAAGTCATCTTGGACGGTCGCCCATGTTGCCAGACCTTCCCCAGTTTCCGTTCTTGCTGATTTTTGACAACAACCTCGTGGCATAACTCCTAACCATTGTAAATTAGTGGAACCTAAACCAACCCAGATATGAATTAATCCTTTTAACTTAAGTTATAGGTAGAACACTTGAGTCACTTAAGGATACCTTAAATGGGTTAAAATGGGACTAAGGAAGCACTTTAGACCCGACGTAGAAATTGTTTGGCAATCTTGTTTGGCCACTTATCAAATGTAACTTCCACTTGGTGAATTGAGTTGGGACCTTCATAGAGGCCATATATTGTTGTATAATGACTATGTAGGGTGGATTGATGATACTTCATTGCCTTACTTGAGTTCACATGCATTGATTATATTATGCTTAGTGTATTACATAAATGCTGCACTATGATATTGGTTGAACATGAGTATATTTTACCATGTTGCTATGTTGTTTATCCACTTTGTGGATTTTATTTCAAGTAACTATTATGTGCTTGATGATGTGTTTAATCAGCTGATATTGGGGGTATAACATAATACGATCAATTATGGAAGTGTGACCTAATGTGATCAGATTATGTTATACCTGTGACCGTCCCCTTCTGTGGCCACAGTTTGGGGTATAGCATCTGTATTGAGCCAAAAGCCTTACAGAGTTGCTACTATCTTATTTGGTTCCCTGAAAAATGGGTCTTATAAGATGTGAGTATTGCTTAAGCAGCTCACTGTAAGATTGGAGTATTATTATACCCAATGTTGTACGACTATTGTTCAGACGGGAAAAGGTAAACCAAGGTAATGTAAGGTGTTTACAGCTTTTCCAATGTGTTATATGCAACTTGTTATGTGTTGCATCTTATATGGCATATTGCTGCATTCATAATAGCTTGCTGAGATTTATTCTCACCCCTCTCCCTTTACTGTTTTTAGATTCCGAGACAGGCGGACCGGCCAAGTAAGGGCGGTGAGGAGTTTGGAAGTTATATTTTGGGAATTGTCGGGGTATGATTAGGTTGGCGTAGAAAGTGTATGTTAGCATAATTCTTTTAAAGGGTTTGTATCCATAAACTTTAATTCTATTTTGTATTCAATATCTTTTTGTAACTAAAATCGTTTATTACTTTCAAGGTTGGTCAACTCTCCCTCCATTGTGGAAAGGAGTAGAGTATTTTGAAATGGTTGTGTTTATGTTTGAAAGTTAAATCAAGTTTTTAAAGTTTAGGATTTTTGGGTTAGTTTGAGGACTCTCCAGCTCGGACACGTGTAGGTTCCGGGTCGGGGTCCTCACAGTTGGTATCAAAGCTCGGTTTAGAGTTCACAGGTAGAGTCTAGTTTGAGTGAGAGAGTGCGATAACTGACGTCGAGAGTTTCATGCAGGAAATTGTTCAATGACAGAAAATGATATTTACCAATTAAAGAATCAAGAAATTTGAGCAATATGGAGAGATAGATTCCTCCACAATCATTTGAGGTATATTACCTGTCTCCGGAGTTAGGGGTCATATTTTTATAAATCCCCGTTCATTTCGTTCTCATGTAGCATTACATTTCGTTGTTATTTGCATAATTGGCCTAAAGGTTGCCTTATGTGCTGGAGGTTCTACTCCTATGGGAGAGTACCTCGAATCATTCTTGTTTATCATGATGGTTGTGAAGTATCCATATGTGGGCATGTATTGCCGTTGGATTTGGTCGAGTTACCAATCCGAGAATTATTGATTATATTGACCTGAATTATTTGAATAGTTGTGGTGTTTGGGGAGGACTGTCGCAAGAAGCGAGTCTCCTTATCTATGTTTGACTTGCCTCCATGTGTGGTTGAGGCGAATAAGTCATTATTTGCTATTATGTCATATATGCGTAAATGTCGAAAGTATGATCTAAAGAATGAGAATGTTATTTGGGTTAGGTGTTATATCCAAGTAAAAGACCCTCGCATAATCTCATGTACCGGTGGTAAATGAATTGGTGAACTCTTAGTTTAGAGTTGGTCTATGGCCTAATTAAGAGTGGTTTATGGTTGTATAGCTTGCGTGAATATTTATACATTAGTGTCTCGTGGTGGAGACTAGATATATGAGACTAGTATTGAAAATAATAGTCTAAGCGGGATTATATGGTTTATAAGATATCATGAGTACGGGTCCTTATAGAGCTGACATATGTTTGCCTTATGTGCTATAAGTTTATTCTCTAAGGAGAGATTGATTGAATTCTTGCTGCTAATTTGAATAGGAAATCAGATATTTTTGTAAGTGATATCACCCTATAAGTTGACTAAGTGGTGTTTTTCATGTGAGTTTCAGAAATGGGTTTTCATCAGGTATCATACCAGGACATTGAAGCTTTGAGTTGATATAAGGTACTATTTTAGTATTCGGATTCCTAGATAGAGGACACTATTTGGGATGATAGAATTGAGGATTCATTTTGGGAAATTATTTGATAAAGAAGATAATGAGCTTAGCGAATCTCCGTAAGGATAAATTGTTACTATAATTAGGAAAGATGATACTTGGTGGTTATTTATGGATTATAGAGATCCCAAATTCGTAACTGTAAGAAATAAGTATTCGTTATCACTTGTGATGATTTGCATGACTGATTTTAGGAACTAGTAGAATACTCAATGGTTATTAGTTGAATTTTCGGGTGTTACAATTACAGTGAATATTTGTTCTAAGGATATACTTAAGACAACATTTGTATCTAGTATGACCGTTTTGAATTGTGGTTGTGTATTAGTTATGGAGGGGTAATTAGGGTAAATGTAAAGAAGTATAATAGATGTAGTTATTGGTGACTTATAGGATCAACTTCAGGAGTTGGTAATATATGTATATGGATTGTTTTGAGGAATGATTATCATTAGTTGAGAAAATAAAATGGGGATAAATCTTATTGGAAGGCATGATACTTTAGGATGATTACACCGTATAGGTTGACTTAGTTGCGTGACTCATATGAGGAATTGGTGTGATGCTTGGATTTGAGATTGTTGATTATCGAGAGGTAAGTTAGTTTACACTGTTAATGTTAAATTGCAATTTGGGGATGATCGATCTATGTGAGTTCCAATTATATTTTCTTATTAGGAAATCATGGTATTTGATCGGAAACTTGAGGTATGCAATACGATGTTACTAAGTATAATACCAATATCGAAGGTAGGGAATAGATGACTCAAATTAAGTAAAAGTGTTGAATATTCAACTTGAGGAATGATTGAATCGAGGATGATTTACCAAGTTTATTATCTTAGTGAATGTTTTGGAGTTATCCATAGCAGATAGTATTAGTATTACGAGATTGTGTTTTCTTATAGAGAATTTAACTAAGTATAAAAATCATGAGTGGTGGCTACACTAAATAGAGGTCAAATAAGAAAATTATGTTAAAATTGTTTTAAATGTGTTTTAGAACTTTGGATTTTATATTGGACCTCTGTGTGAGTATTTGTGCCCTTCGGGGATAGTTTGATTTAATAAGATTAATGAACCGTTTTTGTGTACATTAAAATCTGTGAGTAATTTAATTATCTACCACTGGTATGGGACAGTTGTATATAATTAAATCACTCGAGTTATTTTGTTAGCTTATCAATCTTTTGAAAATTTCTTAAAATTGTGAGTGGTTTAGTTAATTAAAACTGGTATGGGACAGTTTTAAATAAATAAACCATTCAAGTCTCATTGGATCTCTTTTTATCTAACCTTTGAAATTCTGAAAGATGTTGTAATTTTCTTTTTAGAAAGATTTGGTATTCTAAAGATATAATTTGTACAGAAGCAAGTAAAAAGGCAACCTAGTTTCCCTATAATGATTAATTACATTAAAGATTTGATCCGAGAAATGTTTTGATAATTGTGGGGTTATTAATGTGACGGTCGCAGTAGACTCGGTTTTTGTTTTGGAGTTGGATCGGCTCCGTTGTGGGCGGCCAACCATTTGATTGAATATTGATCTGTCACATGGACACAGGCATAATTAGAGCATTGAATTATGATATATAGTCGACTAGTATTCCGTTTATGGGAATCAGGGTCTTATTAGCATGTTTTCATTTATTATTTCATAGGCAGTTATTTAATGTTTGTATCATGAGAAATGAGTATGAGATAATTGAAATAACTCGTTTCAAGCGAGTCAAGACATAAGGTGGTTTGGTCATAAGGGTGAAAATAGAAATTTTACGTTAGAAGATTTATTAAAATATTTAGAGTTCTAGATTGAACTGAGAGTATTATCACGATGAATTTTGTGATTGGGTTACCTTGGAAGTAAAAGGAGTATGTTGTTTGTTTATAGGAAGTTGATAGTATTTTCTACTTATTATATATATTTATATTGATGAAATTCATTGATTAAGTCCTCATATATGTTAGGAAATTGTTTGATTGTATAAATCCCATGGGATCGAATGGATCGGATAGACATCTTTTGGGAAGATCATTTTGGAATGTAGGAATGCTATTGAGTTTAACTTTGTGAAAATTTGAGGAGTCATTACTTATTGTTGAGGATATGCTATGGGCATGTACAATGGCTTTTAGTAGTCGATAGGACGTATGGTTACTAGTGGTTGGGGGCGTATAATAGCAGTTATCATTCTAGCATTGAGATAAGACCGTATGAGGCGTTGTTCGGAAAAAAAAAATATCGATCTCTAATTTGTTAGGGTGAGGTTGGAGAAGCAAGGCCTAAGGTAAATTGGCGCCAAAGTTCGTTAATCCATTTGAAGCTTTAGAAAAGGTTGGTGATTTGACTTATAGACTGGCTTGGAGAAGCTTATAGAGTATTTGAAGTTTTTAATGTGATATTGTAATGTATTTGGTGACATAAGTTGTAATACTTTTATTTATTTATATTTTCATTAAGATCGTGAAAATTCGTGTTAGTGATATTTGTATAGTATGCTTGGATCATTAAGTGGTAAAATCATATTATTAATGGAATTAAAAATTTTGGGGGAAGAATCACAACATTGAAGAGACTATTTGGGAATTGAAGTCTGAGGTATACATGTAACCGAGGCGGGTTGATCAGTTAGGTAAGTGACAGTCAAATTCGGGTCGAATTTTCTTTAAGGGGGAGTGAGTGTGACGACCCCAACCCTAGGCACTAATTTTAAATATTATATTATATGCTTTTAATATTTATGTTAGCTTTATGTGTTCAATTATGTCTTTAAATTCTTGATTTAAGATAAATTGGGTGAGAAGTAAAATTAGAATTTTTTAAGAATTTATTCGATATTAAATAAAGAAACTTGGGAAATAATAAAAATGGAAACTTGATAAATAATAGAAGGAGGTTAAATGGGTAGGATGATGTATTAGGATAAGGGTTAAAATTGGTTAAGGTGAAAGCCTTTTTCTAGATATTTTGGGTGGGGGGCCATTTGGGTCTTACTCTCTCTAAGCCCTCCAAGTGGCAACCTCCCCTTACCCTCCTTACTCTTACCCTCCTTCCTCCTCACTTCTACCTTCTTCTCATACTTCCCTAGAGAAAGACTTAGAACCTCCATGGAAGCTCCCAACTCCTTTTCTTGAAGCTAAGCCATTCTCCACCATTTTCAAGTTCAAGAGTAGTTTTGAAGTTGGATCATCTAGAAGAATCAATCAAGTTAGAAAGATCAACTTTCCATTCTAAAACCCTAAGGTGAGTTATTATGATTTCCCCTTCTATGTGATGTTCATAAACTATTAAATGTTGTTCTTATTGTTGAAATGGTTGATTGATGTTTAGAAACCTTCTTGGAGTTGAGGAATTTAGTAAATGCTTTAGAATGTTGTTGTTGGTTAAGAAAGTGGGTCAAGAGGGTAAGCAAATGGGTTTAACTAAAGTAAAAAGTTCAAACTTGGAATGAGGTAGTTAAATGGGTGGAGTTAGATTAAAAGATTTTTAGCTTGAAATAAGATGATGAAATGGGTGGGAACTTAAGTAGTAAATAATCTAAGTCTATACTATTTTGGGTTTGGATGATTTAGGTTGAGGATTGAAAAGTTAGAAACCATTTTGGTGTTCATGGAAATAAGGGTGTTAAAAGGAAAAGAATGTAAGTAACAAGGGATTAGAATTGGGCAAGGGCTGAATCGCCACTTGGGCGGTCGCCCATGGGGGCTTGAGCGGCCGCCCATGTGGCCAGTAACTGGAGTGCATACTTTTCCATCTTGGGCGGTCGCCCAAGTCATCTTGGGCGGTCGCCCATGTTGCCAGACCTTCCCCAGTTTCCGTTCTTGCTAATTTTTGACAACAACCTCGTGGCATAACTCCTAACCATTGTAAATTAGTGGAACCTAAACCAACCCAGATATGAATTAATCCTTTTAACTTAAGTTATAGGTAGAACACTTGAGTTACTTAAGGATACCTTAAATGGGTTAAAATGGGACTAAGGAAGCACTTTAGACCCGACGTAGAAATTGTTTGGCAATCTTGTTTGGCCACTTATCAAATGTAACTTCCACTTGGTGAATTGAGTTGGGACCTTCATAGAGGCCATATATTGTTGTATAATGACTATGTAGGGTGGATTGATGATACTTCATTGCCTTACTTGAGTTCACATGCATTGATTATATTATGCTTAGTGTATTACATAAATGCTGCACTATGATATTGGTTGAACATGAGTATATTTTACCATGTTGCTATGTTGTTTATCCCCTTTGTGGATTTTATTTCAAGTAACTATTATGTGCTTGATGATGTGTTTAATCAGCTGATATTGGGGGTATAACATAATACGATCAATTATGGAAGTGTGACCTAATGTGATCGGATTATGTTATACCTGTGACCGTCCCCTTCTGTGGCCACAATTTGGGGTATAGCATCTGTATTGAGCCAAAAGCCTTACAGAGTTGCTACTATCTTATTTGGTTCCCTGAAAAACGGGTCTTATAAGATGTGAGTATTGCTTAAGCAGCTCACTGTAAGATTGGAGTATTATTATACCCAATGTTGTACGACTATTGTTCAGACGGGAAAAGGTAAACCAAGGTAATGTAAGGTGTTTACAGCTTTTCCAATGTGTTATATGCAACTTGTTATGTGTTGCATCTTATATGGCATATTGCTGCATTCATAATAGCTTGCTGAGATTTATTCTCACCCCTCTCCCTTTACTGTTTTTAGATTTCGAGACAGGCGGACCGGCCAAGTAAGGGCGGTGAGGAGTTTGGAAGTTATATTTTGGGAATTGTCGGGGTATGATTAGGTTGGCGTAGAAAGTGTATGTTAGCATAATTCTTTTAAAGGGTTTGTATCCATAAACTTTAATTCTATTTTGTATTCAATATCTTTTTGTAACTAAAATCGTTTATTACTTTCAAGGTTGGTCAACTCTCCCTCCATTGTGGAAAGGAGTAGAGTATTTTGAAATGGTTGTGTTTATGTTTGAAAGTTAAATCAAGTTTTTAAAGTTTAGGATTTTTGGGTTAGTTTGAGGACGCTCCAGCTCGGACACGTGTAGGTTCCGGGTCGGGGTCCTCACAATAAAAGTAACAATTTTAAGTCCAATAATGAGGTATTAGAAGAAGAATGAATCTTTGGCCATCAATCCTACATCTTGAGACAATGGTGATTCGTAGGGACATTTTGATATATTTGTATCAAGTGATCATAGGAGATCTTGGACCAAGATTCATTGATCTTTACAAAGGAACAAGATTTATGGCATTTTGTAATGAGATTAGTGTAATGATTGAGTCTTTAGACCAATATTCACTATAGAAATGCTCAAGAACCATGAGTCTAGAGAAATGAGTCATAAAGATTGGATATTTATATTCATCCTATGTCTTTGATACCTTAATAGACTTTAGACAATCCTAGGAGAAGATTCCATTCTTGGAAAGGGGAAATTTATGTAAAGACTTGATTTTTAATGTGAAAATAAAAGGAGGATCATTAATCTAAGAGAGAAATATATATAAAGATTAGATCTTTATGACTTCTCCTATGCCCTTAATACCTCAATAGGTGGACAATCATAGGAAAAGCTAGATCTAGGGAAAGGGAGAGCATTTAACACATAAAGATTATATTTTTAGACATAAATGTAAAAGGGGTTCACATCCTCATTTGGTAGATTATCCTTAGAACAAACCACTTGTGAAATCTTGTTCATCCTAGGGAGAGGATCTCCATGAGTCATTTGTGTAGGGGAGGAAAGTATAAGTCTACATGATTATAGATTGGAACTTTATAGTATAATAGGAGTTAATCAATCATGTAACAAGGGAATGAAAGTGTATAGGTATAGATTAGGGTAGGGTAGGGAGAAGGAGAGATTACCAATATTGGTGCTTCTCTATCTTCTTAGGAGTGTTCTTTGGGCTAGCTCTATTAGGAATAGATTAGGTTGGGATTAATTTAGGAGAGAAACAAGTTCGGTATGTCTTAGGAGAGAGTATTTCGAGTTTGGATTTCTGCAGAGTGACTTTGCTATGAAAATTGTATCTAAAATGGGTAGAGGAGTCCTCTATTTATAGGTTTCTGCCATGCTACTAATGAAGCCGCACGACATGAACCTACGCTAAAAGAAGCCGCCCGACTTCTTCTGTCGCGTCAGCCTGTTTCTGGAAACATGCAAGGTGGTAGGCTGGAAGGTTCTTTCCAGCGAAGTCCTATCCAGAATTTTTATTCCTGATAGGTCCTTCCTTGCTCAGAAAGTAGAGAAAAGTTCTCGAATTGCCCCTAAACTTCATGAAAGTTTGGGAAATTGCTAGGAAACTTAGATTGGAAGGCATGAGCCAGATTTAGGTACTTACAGAAGCCCCTCGGAAATGGTACATGCAAAGCAAGTGGGGTTGTCGATAAAAGTGAGAATCCAATCTGGTGAACTGCCGAGATGGATTGGGATTGGGTGACCAAAGTGGTCGAATTGATGAACCTTTGTAAAGGCTACTTACGTATCCCGAAGAGGAATCAAGCCGAATCATAGTTCAGGATCCGCTGGGGGAAGGATGTCATGTGTGACGGATTGGCTGAACCTAAAATAGGCTACCTACGTATCCCGGGGGAATCAAGCCACGATCGTAGTTCGAAACTGCTGGGCAATGGTGAAGAGAAACGGGTCCCTTGCTTTAAAGGAAAAAAGGTGACCTAAGAGGTCAAATGGCTGAACCTTTTAATAGGTTACCTGTGTACCTCGGGAGGAATCAAGCCAGGCCGTAATTTGCACACCTCTGGGGAGATGGTAAAGGAAGGGGGTGACCGATGTGGTCGGATGGCTGAACCTTTGAAAGTCTACCTACGTATCCTCGGGAGGAATCAAGCCACGATCGTAGTTCAGGATCTGCTGGGGGAAGGATGTCATGTGTGACGAATTGGCTGAACCTAAAATAGGCTACCTACGTATCCTCGGGAGGAATCAAGCCACGATCGTAGTTCGGAAACTGCTGGGGAATGGTGAAGAGAAACAGGTCCCTTGCTTTAAAGGAAAAAAGGTGACCTAAGAGGTCAAATGGCTGAACCTTTTAATAGGTTACCTACGTATTCTCGGGAGGAATCAAGCCAGGTCGTAGTTCTCACACCTTTGGGGAGATGTGAAAGGAAGGGTGACCGATGTGGTCGGATGGCTGAACCTTTGAAAGGCTACCTACATATCTCGGAGGAATCAAGCCACGATCGTAGTTCAGGAAAACCGCTAGATAGTTAAGCAACAGGTCTAGGATTCTCGGAGTTTTTACGATTAATGAAGGAGGCACCTAATTGATTTGAACATTTGGAGGGATCACCTAATTGGTTTGACAATTTGGAGGGGGGACCTGATTGATTTGAACATTTGGAGGGATCACCTAATTGATTTGAACATTTGGAGGGATCACCTAAGAAACTAAAGCTTACGGCGCTATCTATTTTGACGGAGATAGAGGGAGCTAAAGCTGGAAAACTAAAGCTTACGGTGCTATCTCTTTTGGACGGAGATAGAGGGAGCTAAAGCTGGAAAACTAAAGCTTACGGCGCTATCTCTTTTGGACGGAGATAGAGGGAGCTGAAGCTGGATGACTAAAGCTTACGGTGCTATCTCTTTTTGATGGAGATAGAGGGAGCTAAAGCTGGAAACTAAAGCTTACGACGCTATCTCTTTTTGACAGAGATAGAGGGATCTAAAGCTGGAAAACTAAAGCTTACGGCGCTATCTATTTTTGACAAAGATAGAGGGAGCTAAAGCTGGAAACTAAAGCTTTATGGTGCTATCTCTTTTTACAGAGATAGAGGGAGCTAAAGCTAGAAACTAAAGCTTACGACGCTATCTCTTTTTGACAAAGATAGAGGGAGCTAAAGCTGGAAAACTAAAGCTTACGGTGCTATCTCTTTTTGACAGAGATAGAGGGAGCTAAAGCTGGAAACTAAAGCTTACGGTGCTATCTCTTTTTGACAGAGATAGAGGGAGCTAAAGCTGGAATTTGACAATTTGGAGGGGGTCACCTGATAGATTTGACAATTTGGAGGTTGTCACCTGATTGATTTTAAAATTTGGAGGGGTCACCTAATTGATTTGACAATTTGAAGGGGTTAGGGATGGAGACCCATCTGATTGAGATTGAGGTTCTCAGATGTATCGGGGGCTTTGCTTCCAACGCCGTGACTGCTCACCAGCTCACGAGGGCTTTTCTGTGGTTGACCTTATCTGTTACCATCTTTGCTAACTCTGGGATGGTGGCGATGACTTGTTTGCTGGATTCCCTGAATGATCTGGCTGCCGTTGGGGAGATCTCTTGGGGTGAGGCGGGATTGGCCGAGCTTTTCTTTTCTTTGGATCTGTATAGCCGCAATAAGGCTGCTTCTTTGGACTGTTTCTCCTTTGCTTTGTAGGTATTCTCACTCTTCTTTCTATTCTTCTCTTTTTTTTGTCTCCTCAAATTTTGTCATTATCTGTAAGAGAAGTAACCTTTCTGTTTTGACATGCAGGTTTGGTTTTGTGAGGTGATCGGGTTCTTTCCTTAGAACTAGCAGAGCGATCCCACCATCTTCCCGGTTATGGTACGCTGGAGGGGTGAGGCTAGGGATAAGTACAACACGAAGACCCTGATCACCTTTAACTACAAGATGGTGAAGCCTGTCATCAATGAGGATGGTTGTCAGAGGGTGACTTTCTATCCTTGGGTCCGGTATCCTGCAGACCGAATGGACGATTCCGTGGCTTTGACAAGGTAGAGGAGGTGGCTGACAGGCTTGACCTATGATGTTATTTATTTGGGTGATCGGTTTTCCAGGCAGCATGGCCATATCCCTCTTTTGGATGCCATTACTCCCCATGATCCCCCACCTTTTATGATGTAGCCTAAGGATTGGCCAGAGGACGAGAGGGACAGGTACAAGGCTGGGTTGGCAGCTGATGATTATTTTGACCACACTACTCCATATGCCACCTTAGTGGTGGAGCGACTGAGAACGCCACAGAGGTTGGTGAAGATAGCTGCCACCCAGGGATATGGAGAGGCACAACCGACTGTTCCACCTGTTCCCTCAGCTCATCTGTCTTATGTGGTGAGTGGGGTACCGAGGATGATGGTGCCCATCCCTGACACGAGAGAGGCCGAGTTCTTTTTGCCGGTTGATAGCACCATAAGTAAACCTTGGATTTCTATTTTCTGTGTCTCTTTTCTACTACTTTTCGGTGATTTTCTGAGTTTTCTTCTTTCTCGCAGGTCCCTACTCATACCTATGATAATTTGGTGCGACAAGACAAGGGATGGAAGCAGCTGGCTCGGTCTCTCTTGAAGAAGTTGGCTTGTGCTTTGAGGGCTGCGGAGAATGCGCAGGAGCCTGAGCGCAAGAGGAGGCATGTTGGGAGTGTGGCTTCTTCGTCATCGGCCTCAGGATACCCCTCATCTTTGACCAGTGGCATGCCTCGCGGGTGTGGGCCTAATACCGACATCTTGGAGCAGCTGGCGGAGTATAAGCACGTGCTTGTCGATTTGTCGGACGTGAGTGATAATGAGGACGTGATGAGGGGCCCTAAGTTCTATGAGCTGAGCAGCGAAGAGGAGTCTGACGCTTAGGGTCCTTTTTTCTGCACTTAAGTTTAGAGAGAGAGAAAAAAACAAAAAAACACTTGATGCAAGTAGGACAAATGATTTGTAATTATTCATTTTTATTTGGGGGCCCGGGAGTGGGCAAAACATGTAATGATTTCTCTTTTTTTCTATTTTCTATTGGTATTGCTATTTTTGTACGTTACTTGAGCCTCGGGTGATTTTTTTTGTGTGGAAATGTGGCGGAGATTGGGCCAGGATGTTTATGGTTGTGTTTGGGACACATGAAATGTGTTTGGGAATGATTTTCATGCAGGTTTTGAGAAAGTGGGGTGAAAATTCCACTTAGGTAGCAGCTTTGGCTGCTGCATATTTTTTTTTCTGCAGCAGCAAATGAGGCCGACCGGATTGGTCCAGAGAAAAAAAGGCTGCACGGCTGCTTCTTCTGTCTGAACTGATTTTCTGCAAATAAAGCCAAGGAATGGTCTGGAAACTTCATTTTCGATTTTGGCTCCTCCCATATTGTCTCAAATCATTTCAGAGATGATTCTTAGCCAAAAAAGGATGAATCAAATCGTCGCCATGGAAAAACCGGTTCGATTGCAAAAAGATAGGAGAGGCCATTTTCTTTCCAATCTTCAATCTTGGATGAGGTATAATTTTCAATTTCACAAGGGACTTTTGATAACGCTTTCAAGATCAAACATTTATAGCATTTGAAGGATCTCCCTCCAGATTGGGACTTTTTGAGAGCAGCAGCGAGGTTTTGGGACGTCTAGAGACATGTCAATTCCTTTTTTCTACAATGAGATTGTTCCCACCTTCGAGGACTTTAGAGCACTGATTGGGGGAGAACCTGATTCTGAACCTTATATACAGAAAAGCTGATATATAATAAGCCCCAAAACTGAAATTCCAAAACAATTGTCAAAGTGACAAAACCTCTCTTCTGAGGATAGATGTGACCAGAAAAGATGACTTGGTAGAGTTTCGATTGATGGTCTGATCCAAGATAACGGCGAAGCACCAAACTGACTAGTCATCCAAAGAGAGAGTCGTGTTTGAAACGACCTCAAGGAATCCATGAACGAAACTTTCTCCAAATGACTTGTGAAACCCCCGACTTGACAAAGTATCATGGGAAAGGCCCGAATGAATTGATTATAAAACCAAACTGGTTGGTCAACCATCACAGATCCCAAAATGCACTTAATGCAGCCCCAACCCATTGAAGCATTACATTACGAAGTGAGAAACCCATCATGGATTCTAAAAAAAGATTCTCATTCTAGTTGGTGCAAAAGGGCTCTTGTAGACTCGACTTCCAATGTTGGACTTAAAGTCATGACTAAGCCCCGATCCTGATTACAATCTCATTCTCGAACTTTGACACCAAAGAATTTGCTCGTGGCAGGCTTTCAACAAACAACACTTCCCTTTGGTTGGCAAAGCCTCGGTTTGATGAACTGAGTAGGCGAAGTTTAGATTTTGAAGAAGTGACTTGGTGAAGCCCCAATCTTATGACCTAGCAAAATCCCAATCTGATTGGTACTGAAAAAGTGATCTTGAAGTTAATCTGACAAAGACTGAATCCATCTCGTAATATAGTGAAGAACCCGATGCGGACCCAAAAATGACTAGAGAAGCCCCAAACTAAAGAAATGGCTTGACGAAGCCCCACCTTGAAGAGTTTCAATGCAGCCCTAATGCAAATTGAATCATCATGTAGCAAAAGAAGAAAACCCATCCTTTTATACTTACTTTCTTATTTTCTTTAGTCAATCAGTCAACCGCAAGAAGATGTAAAAGAAAAGAATTTTAGAAATTTATATATGCAGGGGCATATTTTCGAAAGATGGGAATGAATCCCGATTTTGTGTTATTTCGATGGCCTCATTCGATGTAGGCACAAGAACTCGCTTTGGGTTTGACTCTTTTGAGAGAGTATAAGTGTAGAAAGGTTTGTAAAAGTGTATGGAAGCCCCTGCTGACAGAAAATCAGTGTTTAGCACTATTTTTCCTATAATGTAGAAAAAGAAGACTTGTTAAGACATTTGAAAACTTTTTTTATTTACAATGATCACAAGATTGCTTAAAACCCTTTATTAATGTTCGGGTTATTCAACCACTAATCTCGATATGAACAAACATTTTGATTAATCATGAGGAGAAAGTCAACCAATGCAAAGAAAGTTTGTGTATAGGAGAGGCCATTGATGAGATCGAATTTTCTAGAATTTGAATGTGTTTATGATCGGACCATTTTTGGTTGCCTACGTTCCTCTCATTGTGAGGAGCTCATGTCGCCGTAGTTCGGGCTGAACTGTGTTTGGCTTTGAGAAAGGGTATGAATATTTGTGGTTCCTTTGGTGAAAAGACTCGGATGAGAAGGTTGGATGATGAGGCATGGGCCTTGAAATGATTCCTTGACAAGTCGTTTTGAATGGCTGCTTCAATGATTTCATTGCTTCTTGATCTTTGTCTTTCATCGAGAGAGAAAGAATTTGCATATATCCTAAGGGCTTATTAAATGCTTCTGCCTTTGCTGTAACTGCTCCATCATTATCGACAACTTCCGTTCTTTGAGCTTTAATTTTTGCCCATCTGTCAAGCTTCTAATTGGTGGTGCTGAGTCCTTGGCCTTTTGAAGCACATGAGGGTGAAGGCAAGCCCCTGCTTGAACTTTCTTGATGTACATGAGGGCGATGGCAAGCCCCTTTATTGTTGACATGGGGTCAATCTTTTAATGCTGAGTGACCTTTTGTTGTTCCATTATTTTGCCGCCGTTGTTGACTTGGTGAAGGTGATGGTGTGGACATGATTTGGAAAGTGTATGGCTTAATGGAGGCCTTTGTGAGGTAAGGAAAGTGTATGGGGAGGGCATTAGTTGACTTTCTCACACCGATTAATCAGAAGATTAATTATTTCGAGAGATTATTTATTGAGCAACGCAAGTGATCATATAAAATAAAACCATTTCATTAAATGTAATGTATGTGTGTAAATAATGTCTCAAGTCTAGCAAGAAAAAAAAAGACTATTTTATAGAAGATTTAAGATTAACTATAATGTCCAAGGAGGACTTGATTAAAAGTAAAACACTAGAACCTACCAAGGTTGACTGAGAGACTGTTTTATCCTTTTAATTTTGTTAAAGGATAGGTAGCCCCTATTTTAGCTACTCTTTGTTGGTTGGACTGCCAGGGCACTTGAGCTTACTTTCGTCGATCAGCCCTTGGACTTCTTTCTTCAAAGTCAGACACTTGTCGATCGTGTGACCATGATGATTGTGGTATTCACATAACTTGGTCATATCAAGGTTATCTGGGTTCCTTGGCTGATAATTCTCGAGAGGTTTGAGAAGACCTTATCTTACCAAATCGTCAAAAACTTTGCTCATTGGCATCCCGAAATCATCAAAATGACGTTTTTGACCTAACACTTCTTGATTATAACTTTTTACCATTATGAACATGGCTTGTTGTTTTTGGCCCATTGAGGCTCTCAAGCTTCCTATCTCCAATTGGAGTTTGGATTGCAGGCCTTAAGATTGTGCCGCCATTTGACAAAGGAGGAGATTTAGTCTAGGTGTAGACACCCCATTCTGAACCCATAATTACATGATTACACTACTCTTCATCTCTCTTTTATGTTTTGATGAAAGCATATCAGTTTCGTCATGTTTCGTTAAGTTTCTAACTAACCTCGTTAGTTTTGGACCTAACTGACTAACGGAACAACTGAAGAGGAAAAAATAGTCATCAGACTAGTTATCTCGCACGAGATATCATATCTCGCGCGAGATATCCCCTCGACAGGATGTGCAGAAATCACTCTCCTTCTCCGTTTCAAACTCTCTTTTTGGATAAAACCTATCAATTCGGGTATCCAATCAGAACTGAGTTCTGGAACCTTCCTAGGGTAATTTCCCTCTCCACCTTCACCTCTCCAACCTCCTATAAATACTGGATGACTTCCAGTGTTTCAGGGGTCGACAATTTCACACAACACACACATTTTGTAGGTTTCTCTCTCTGAAAGATTCCTACAAAATCACCCTAAATCACCTAAAGTTTGTTCATCAACCTTGTTGATTAACGAACATCGAAGCCCAAATCAAAGAACCAAAGCGAAGCTCCGTCCGCATCAAGATCCAAGTCAAGGATCGAGGCGAAGCTCTGTCCGAATCAAGGTTCGACTCTAAACTTGAGTCGAAACTCTGTCCGAATCTCTCCTCAAAAGGTAATCATCCTTTAAACTTTCGTTTCTCTTCTCAACATCTCTATTGATTTTAGAGTAGTGTAATCCCATCAAAAGGATTAGCCTAGAGTCCCTTCAGTCAATGGAGGCGATCTCGAAGCATACAATCCGACATTCCTAATCAAGAAATTGATTAGGATTTATTTGTTCTTTTTTTAATTATTTTATTAAAAAGATTGAAAACCTCTCTTTTCTTTAGCAAGACCGATCTCCGGATTGGGTGAAATGGATGCTCCTTGACCTACCCATTTCATAACCTAAGCCCCGAACCCAAATCTCTTTCAAAATGTTTTTCCTATGTTTCCAATCGAATAATATAGGTGGCGACTCAAAAAGATGAAAAGATGAAATTTTCTTCACAACGCTACAGTGGCGACTCCGCTGGGGACTTAAAATTAAGAGGCTTAAACTTGCGTCAAAATTAAAAGAGAGGTTTTCAAAAATTTTGTAAATTCGAATTTTTTGCTCTCAGATGAGGCATGTCTCGCGGCGAGATATCATATCTCGCGCGAGATATTGCTTCGGCAATCTGGTTGTTTTCTGGTTTCTCCCGTTTGTCTCATAGTCCAAGACGAGAGCCGAACATGCAAGGGGGATCCCAGAATTCCTTATCTGCAGAGTTCCCGCATCTTAAGGCCTCCCTTAAGGTGTAGAACTTGAACCTTCGTTTCCTTTAAGTAATTGATTATTATTTATAAACTGCGTGCGATTGGGTTTTATTTAATTAAAGTCCGGTCCATTGGGGATTCGGGAGTTGTAAATTGAATTATTTATCTCTCTTTCTCTCTCTTTATGTGGAACTACGACGGCCTGAGTCTTCCTAAATTGGGAGAAACGTAGGCAACCACTTGGTGCGGCCATTATCTGTTTTCCTTTTGATTTTCAAAAAAAAATCTCTATTTTACTCTATCACCTAGATCGACTCTCACACACGCGCACTCATTTATATCTGTCATTGCACTACATACCCTCTATAAACCCGGGACCCACACTAAGGACGGATGACGGTAACCACCTAGTCGCCGGTCTCTCCGAAGTTGGACCATCCCACTCCGCGTATTCAATCCACCTAGATTGTCATATCGCGGGGAGCCTAGCCTTCCAGCCCTGCATCGCCACATATCATGTAGATTGTCTTTCTAGGAACACTCCGTGACCGGTCGGTTTTGACTCGGTAATTTTTCTTGTCTTTGACCAAAAAAAAAAAGCTAATATAAAATTGACGATCGAGAAAGGATTCGGAAAAGTCCCTTCGGAAAAAGAAAAAGTCCCTTCGGAAATGTCCCTTCGGAATGACCCTTTCGGAAGTCCCTTTAAAGAAAAATCCTTCCGGTCAATTTTACGTGGCTTTACTTTACAAAGAATGGTCAATTACCGAGTCCCCAGGGTTGATCCGAATTACGTATACCTGCAAGATTTACCTAGGATGCTAGATAGAAAACGGATCCTTTTCCGTCCGACCATGAATCTAGGAAATCAAATGAGGAAAAATCCATCTCTCCGAATGGTTATCTCGTGCGAGATTACCTAGTCTCGCGCGAGATATTATTTGCAGAATCTGTGTTTGTAATTGATGATCGATGTGCGCTCCCTCCTTGAGTCAAAACTTCGTCTCTAATAAAAAGAATAAAGCTTCAAAAAAAAATCGCTCGTGAGGTATTTTTAACCATCATCCTTTCCTCCATCTAGGATCGTTTGGGGCTAATATTCGAAAAGGCGTTTCGTTGGGATATCTCTAGTTCATCTCTAAGGTCGTCAAGCTCCCTTACCTCTCCAATGGCAACTACTCCGTCTACTCTCTATGCAAGTGGCACCCCCAAAGAGGATAAGCAAGTCGTAGAATTCACATCCGAAGAAATCAAGACTCTCAAGAACCATCTCGAGCAAGAAAAAATGGCTCATATTCAACAAATTGCCACCCTCGAGACAAAACTCAACAAGCTAGAAATCATGGAGACCACGGATCCAAGAGACAAGCACACTCAAAGCAAGGAGCGTGAGCATAAAGAGGTTGAGTCAATCATTAAGGCATGTATCATTGATGTGTGTTCCCAAATAGAGTCCAACATAAGAGCCCAAGTGGAAGTCGAATTAAGGGCCCAAATCGAGGATGAATGTCTAGCCTACATGCATGCACAACAGAAGTACTATGAAGAAAAGATCAAGATACTTCACAAAATGGTCGAACTCAACGAGGAAAGGTCTCGACACGACAAGGGAGGAAAATATGGAGATCATGCTCACTTTGAGGAATCCAACCAAGAAAGGCTCCATGACCTTAGTAGATTCACCAATCCTAAATCATTTGTTGCTCCCCATCCCGAAAGAAAGCGAAAAGATAGACGATATGTCCAATTTGAAGGAATTACGCAAGAAGGTCTCTTTGACATCCTCGTTGAAGAAGGAAAAATTAAGCCTAGAGAAGGAAACCCTCTTGGAAAAAGCTCTCGTCTTGATCATGATCCCTACTTGTTTTGTAAATTTCACAACAATAGTGGCCATGACACTAATGACTGTCATCATTTGAAGGATGTAATCCAAGACTTGTATGAAGCGGCAAGATCAAGCTGAAGCATCACCACCTTGGGGCTCCGATTGTCCTCTCCCTTTTTCCTTTGAAAAAAAAAAAAAAAAAAAAAAAAAAAAAGAAAAAAAAAAAAAAGAAAAGAGAAAAAATATAGATTAGGTCAATTTCCTAGTATGTTCTCGAAGAGTCGTTCTGTCATTCTAGTCCATCTCTATCCTCTCTAGTTTGTGTCAAGTAAACTATCGAGTCTGTTTCGAATTTCCTTATCAATAAAAGTTATCTCTTTATCCTAAACACTTTTCCAAGAGTTGTTTTTTTTATGAGTATCATTTGATCCATGCTGAATAGTGGACCCTCATTCCTTAAATCGTCACGAAAAATAGGAACTTCTAAACAAGTTTGAAATGAAACTATCCTTAGAAGGCTTAAGGCTAAACATTACTCATGTTGAAAGTCGAAGATCAACAAACGAAGGAAGCCAAAGGCGCTGCTATCAACATTCATCCCAAGAAGAGTGGGGCTACTCAATTCAAGGCTTTGAGAGTACAAAAATAAATAAAAAGCTCGCTAGGATGAAACTCCTCAAATCGTCCTAGGCAAAAATAGAGCATCAAAAAAAAAAAAAAAAAAAAAAAAAAAAAAAAAAATAAAGAGAAGAAAAACTCTCAAGCCTTCATCGCCCCACAACGAAGATGGGATTTCAACAAAGGCAAGAAGGACTCTCCCACAAAGAAGAAGAGTCAAGTGATACCAACGAAGAAAAGAGGATCCCTCAACATCCTCTTACAATGAAGCCTGAACAGCAGCACAGATGAAGAAGACTTTCAACATCAATCCATAAAGAAAAATGTTTAGCCTTAAGTCATGCTAACGATTGACTTTCTTTTCAAACTCGTTAAGAAAATTCTAGATAATGCAAGGTCCATTAAAAGTAGAACAACTTTTCTAGATCTTTGAGCCATATAGCGTTCTTTGTTGAGTCTAGGGGCTTCCTCTTAGCCATTCTCATACACACTCTTGAAATCCAAGCATCGAAACTGGGGCTTCCTAACCTTTCCTCCCCCAGTCAATCTCTACTCAAACTGTCAAGAGTCATCAAATCTGCATTAGGGGCTTTCCTCTTCGTTTCTCACTCTCATCATTAGAGAATACACTCCCCAAAAGAGTCAATGCTTCGATCACCTTCCAAAAATAGAGTCCGTCTCTCCTCAACTAAACTTGAGATCTCATCTTTCTCCTTAATGAGATTCTTCCAACTGAGTTCTCTTCGAGTAAACATACTTCTCAAAAGAAAAAAAAATAGCTCGCTAGGTTGAAAACTCGTAAAGAGCGGCCTAGGCAAAAGTTAGAGCACAAAAAAAAAGACGCAAAAGAGATGCCTGCTAGATTGAAAACCTGAAAGGGCGGTCTAGGCAAAAACCAGGGTGCGTCACAAAAAAAATCAAAAGGGAAAAGGAGGGGATCCTTCTTCAATTCACGCAGCCTCACAAGCCTGTTCACGAAGTCGTCTACAACATACAAGAAGTCTTGGGGCTTAATGTCAAGAGGAGCCTTGGAAAATACGTGCTTTGGATTGGGTAGCATCAGTTCTACATAACAAAAGCCATTGGAGTGGTATAGACCTTGGTCAGTCAATGATCATCACATGAGAAACTTGGGGCTTGACGATGAAAAAGTCCTGCGACAACAAAAAATTCTTGAAGTATCCCGAACCTTTGTGTTGAACTTGGGTCATCTCAACGAAATCCTATTAGACGACTGTCTCATTTGATCTTTAGATGGACCTCACGAGTTGGCCTCCTAGACCAAAATCTAAATCACGAACAATTTTCAATTCTCACATAATAAAACTCATTCTCCCCGCTGATTCTTGGAGTCGAGTGCACATTGATCGTCTTGAACAAACAAATGCTTAAGTGAATGTATGTTGTTATTAGATCAAACATGTTGAGTGTTTGGATTTCGCCTACCTTTCCATCTATTAATGCATCCAATTTATCGCGTCAAGCAAACCAAAGCGTCAAGCATCCATCGCGTCAAGCAACCGTCACTTCAAGTGCCATGCGTCAAGCATATTCCAACAAAAAAAGCCCGATTCAGCGCCCTTACAGGTGGATCGTCATCAAATAGATGTGTCAAGCATCTAGGGTAAGTATGTCAAGTACTCACCAACAAAAAAGCCAGATTCAGCGCCCTTACAGGTGGATCGTCATCAAATAGATGTGTCAAGCATCTAGGGTAAGTATGTCAAGTACTCACCAACAAAAGCCCGATTCAGCGCCCTTACAGGTGGATCGTCACCAAGTAGGTGTGTCAAGCATCTACAAGTAGTATGTCGAGTACTACTCAACAAAAGCTCGGTCTTGAATCGCCAGGATCGTCACCTCAACAAAAGCCCGGTCTTGAATCGCCAAGATCGTCACCTCACTTCAGACAAACAGGTATATTCAGAATTGGGTCATGATTTGATTCCTCAGTATGGATTTGCCTTTTCAAAAATAAAATCTCCTCGATTTTCAAAGAAAAAAAATGATTTTCAAAATACCTAAAGCAACCTTTTCGTGTTTTGGAGTCGAACTACGTTTTGGTCTGATTCTCCGATAGAGATACGTAGGCAGCCGTGCGGCACGACCATCCCAGCGTTCAGAATGATGTCTTTTCTATCGACGACACTTCTTCTTTCATAAGACCTGTCGCCGAGGGGCTCTGTAGACACCCCATTCTAAACCCATAATTACATGATTACACTACTCTTCATCTCTCTTTTATGTTTTGATGAAAGCATATCAGTTTCGTCATGTTTCGTTAAGTTTCTAAATAACCTCGTTAGTTTTGGACCTAACTGACTAACGGAACAACTGAAGAGGACAAAATAGTCATCAGACTAGTTATCTCGCACGAGATATCATATCTCGCGCGAGATATCCCCTCGACAGGATGTGCAGAAATCACTCTCCTTCTCCGTTTCAAACTCTCTTTTTGGATAAAACCTTATCAATTCGGGTATCCAATCAGAACTGAGTTCTGGAACCTTCCTAGGATAATTTCCCTCTCCACCTTCACCTCTCCAACCTCCTATAAATACTGGATGACTTTCAGTGTTTCAGGGGTCGACAATTTCACACAACACACACATTTTGTAGGTTTCTCTCCCTGAAAGATTCCTACAAAATCACCCTAAATCACCTAAAGTTTGTTCATCAACCTTGTTGATTAACGAACATCGAAGCCCGAATCAAAGAACCAAAGCGAAGCTCCGTCCGCATCAAGATCCAAGTCAAGGATCGAGGCGAAGCTCTGTCCGAATCAAGGTTCGACTCTAAACTTGAGTCGAAACTCTGTCCGAATCTCTCCTCAAAAGGTAATCATCCTTTAAACTTTCGTTTCTCTTCTCAACCTCTCTATTGATTTTAGAGTAGTGTAATCCCATCAAAAGGATTAGCCTAGATTCCCTTCAGTCAATGGAGGCGATCTCGAAGCATACAATCTGACATTCCTAATCAAGAAATTGATTAGGATTTATTTGTTCTTTTTTTAATTATTTTATTAAAAAGATTGAAAACCTCTCTTTTCTTTAGCAAGACCGATCTCCGGATTGGGTGAAATGGATGCTCCTTGACCTACCCATTTCATAACCTAAGCCCCGAACCCAAATCTCTTTCAAAATGGTTTTCCTATGTTTCCAATCGAATAATATAGGTGGCGACTCAAAAAGATGAAAAGATGAAATTTTCTTCACAACGCTACACTAGGGGGCTTGTTTGAGTATATAACGTAGTAGTCAAATTCTCCTGAGGGTTCCCCGAGTGTCCCTACGCTGGTATCTCCGGCCTCGTATCTTTCTTTCAACTTCTGCTGAGAGGAGGATTTTCCTTTCCTATGGGGAGAGTCTTCACTTATCCAGTCCTGAAACTCATCATCTAAACAATCTGTACAGTCACAAATGTCATAACAGATGTGTGACTTTGGTAAAGGAGTTGGGTCTGAGTTAGCTGGCTGCTTCCCGCTCCACGACATTCATGTTGGCATTGTTTGGGGAAAGATTGTTAGATGCACGTGGGCATTCAAGCGTCCCATCTTCTATCAGCTTCTGGATATCATGCCTCAAATAGTTGCAATCATCGGTTTCGTGTCCGTAGTACTGGTGGAAAGCACAGTACTTGGTCTCGTCGTCCACACGTATATTTTGGTTCTTGGGATTCCAATTCTCCAGTGGCTTTATCAGCTTTTCTTTCACTAGTTATTCCAGCATCTTGCTCAAAGGCATCTCCACATTGTCATAATGAAGGGAGCGGTGCTTTCGGGAGGCACTGTTGTTCCTATGACTTGGATTTCCATTGTTCAGTTGGTTCCATTGTTGGATATGTCTAAGGGAGGCTGTGGCATTTTTTCCTTTGTGAGGAATCGATGCTGAGTTGGGTGCAGTTGCTGCTCGGTACTGATAGTACTGGGTTGTGTTTGAGGTTGGTTGTGCCTTCAGGTCTTTCTCAAGCTTAGAACAGGCATTGGCCAAGCGAGTTCCGGGGCAAGTTGTCCTATCAGATTCTCTCACTTCGGGCATTTGAATTTTGCACAGCAGAATCAATTCTTTACCTGGTTCGACATCTTGGGTCGAGGGAGTACTGGTACTCATCATGAGATCAAGCTTTTCTTGCATTCGTTTCATTTGCTCCATCAATATTGCCATATGGGGGTCAACGAGAACTCTCGAGTTACTGGAACCCACAACAAGACTTTTATTAGTAGAGTGAACCACAGTAGTAGGCCGGTGAAACTGACGGGTGAATTCACTAAGCCCGGCAGGCGGCAACGGAAATCTTGAGTCATCCGAATTTTCTTTTAGCAACTCACTATCATATTCGGGTGGGTATAGGGGCTTCAGAACATAGCCACATGGCTCAAACTGATTATGTGAAGTTGGAGCATAAACTAGCAGGTACTGTTGAAGCTGAGAAACAGGTGTGGCTGTAGCATTTAGCCGTTGTTGATGATGAATGAAGCTCGATCCGTTCTGAGGAACTGAGGATGATGGAGCCCTGATGGCCTGAGATACTGGGAGAAACTGAAGGGCAGTAATCCTTGGTGGGGGATCATATGTCGAAGGAGGAGGGCATTGGTTGTAGGATGGAGGGGTTGAAGTTAGTGTTTCTGGAGTCTCGTCTTCGACCATGACCAAGGAACCATTTGCTTCAACTACTATCTGAACCCCATGACGGCGGAGAGCATCGATGAGCCAGGCTTGTTGCTCTTCATGAACCTTGTGGTTGTTTTCCAAGGCGAGGGATAATTCTTCCTCCCTAGACATCGGATTACCCGTACCACCGCTGTTTTCTGTCATATCTGCCATTCTAAACCACTGAGTAGACGAAACTGATGATTCTGATGAACTGTCTGAGCCAGAGATTTCTACACTGAAAGGTCGCTGACCCAGTATTCTTACCCACTTATTTTTCGCTGCGGAAAAGGGGTAGGCAAGGTTTAGACTCGGGGGTAGGTGTTTAGGCTGAAGGCTCAAGTAACATGCAGTTATGAATCTTAATGTTTACTTAAGAAATTGTCTTTTAATTTGCCCTATTTGGTTGGAAAAGGTTGCCCTTCTTTTTCGCAACTACTCTAGATCCTGGATCAGTGGGTTCCGTCTCTACGTCTATGGATCCCTCAACCTGTAACCTCGAACAAGGTTTCCATAGGGCAAGCATATCCCACCGACCGAAAAGAGCAGGACGGTTCTAGGGTCTAGTGGACCATAGGAATTTTAACGCACGAGCGATGCGGATTATAGTCAATGTGAACGCCGTCAAAGTCAAGTCTTTAGCCTTAACGGAATTTCGGCAGAGCTTCGCTTGCGCGAGAGACGTTGACTTCGGCGTTGTCCAAGGAAAATAATAGGCATAGGTCGGACGTAAAGTCGAATAACACGGTGTCACCTTGAGCATTGTTGCATACTTCGTGCAAGTCAAAGTCAATGTCGGGGGTCAAGATTTTGCCAATTTTGCCTAACGAAATTTTGGCATGGCTTCGTTTGCGCGAGGAATCTTGACTCTAGCATGGGCTCGGGTTTGACTTTTACATACTCCGTGCAAGTCAAAGTCAAAGTCAATGCCGGGGGTCAAGATTTTACCAATTTTGTCTAACAAAATTTTGGCATGGCTTCGCTTGCGCAAGGAATCTTGACTCTAGCATAGGCTCGGGTTTGAATTTTACAGGAGTATACGACAAGGCTGTATGACACGGTCTAGACAAAAACCAACCAAAAGTCACGATTTAAAAAGTGTGACACGGACTAGTGCAGTGGTCGACACGGGTTAAGCCAAGGGGAGGTTGGGATGTTTCCGTGCGGGCCCGGGAGCATCGCAACACTTTTCGTGACTGCAACTGAACAACCATCTCGGGTTAAGGACGTGCGTGCAAAAGTGTACAGGAGTATATAGTGCGCGTAGTGTGCAGTCACTAAAAATTCTTTTTTGAGTTAAAATAGAGATTTTCAA
Organism: Adenophora triphylla var. japonica; assembly: GCA_022495995.1. Taxonomy (NCBI): domain Eukaryota; kingdom Viridiplantae; phylum Streptophyta; class Magnoliopsida; order Asterales; family Campanulaceae; genus Adenophora; species Adenophora triphylla. The sequence continues at coordinate 83,273 of JAFEMH010002881.1, forward strand.
TGTGTTTTAAAAGAATGTTTTAGGACGGGGAAAATGCATCACATAAGCACGTAATATTTTCTGGTCTTTGAAACCAGTCCAGATTCTGGACAGAATAGCCCCAAAATCGCCACAGTTTCCAGATTAATGCCAGAAGAAACTGTCCTGGTGGAACTGCGAATAAAGTCGCACGGCTAGGTCCAGGGAAAATCAGGCTGCACGGCTGGATTCAGCAATTTTCCAGGTTCCAAACTGTTGCAATTCCAGAATGTTTAGCCAGAGATTCTGGGCAATTTTCAGCTTCAGAATTTGTACCTGTTTATTGTTCAGAATATATACAAACCAAAAAATAGCACAAGGAATGCATAAAAAGGAAAAAAATTGCACAAGCACAAAAATTGGACCCGGGACGGAAGGCTAACCCTCGTAAATGTTCCAAAGCTTCTTATGAGAGAAAGAGTTTGGAAAACATTTACTTTGTCCCCAGCGGAGTCGCCAACTGTGAATTACCCCCACGAATCGCGCAAAATGTCGTACCGCATTTGGGTAGCTTTTGTGTATCGTTTTGAGGCCGAGTCACCTCATTGGAGAACACCAAATTTATGAAAAACGGAGTCGCCACGCCATTTTGATAATCCTCAAAACTTTGAAAAAAAGGAAAGAGATATATGAGGACCCCGACCCGGAACCTAACGCGTGTCCCGAGTTGGAGCGTCCCCAAACTAACTCAAATCACCTAAACTTTTTAAAACTTTGATATAACTTTCAAACATAACACAATTAACATAACCATTTCAAAACAACTCCACTACTCTCCACATTGGAGGAAGAGTGGACCAACTTTGAAAGTACTAAACTGTTTTAGTTACAAAAGATTGTGGTTTTAACGTAGAAATTAAAGTTTATAATTACAAACTCCATAAAGGAATTATACCAAAATATACATTCTACGCCAACCTATACGTACCCCGACAATCCCCAAAATCACTTCCAAACTCCTCTCCGCCCTTACTTGGCCGGTCCGCCTGTCTCGGGATCTAAAAATATTAAAGGGAGAGGGGTGAGAATAAATCTCAGCAAGCTATTATGAATGCAGGAATATGCCAAATAAAATGCAACACATAACAAGTCGCATATAACACCTTAGAAAAGCTGTAAACACTTTACATTACCTCGGTTTACCTTTTCCCGTCTAAACAATAGTCGTACAACATTGGATATAATATTCCAATCTTAGGTGAGCTGCTTAAGCAATACTCACATCTTATAAGACCCATTTCTCAGGGAACCATATAAGATAGTAGAAACTCTGTAAGGCTTTTGGCTCAATACAGATGCTATAACCCCGACATGTGGCCACAGGAGGGGACGGTCACAGATATAACATAATCCGATCACATTAGGTAACACTTCCATAATTGATCGTATTATGTTATACCCCCAACATCAGCTGATTAACACATTATCAAGCACATAATAGTTACTTAAAATATAATCCACAAAAGGGATAAGCAACATAGCCACATGGTAAAATATACTCATGCTCAACCAATATCATAGTGCAACATTTATTCAACACACTATGCATAGTATATTCAATGAATATGAACTCAAGTAAGGCATTGAGGTATCATCAATTCACCCTACATAGTCATTATACAATAATACATGGCCTCAATGAAGGTCCAAGTTAAATCTACCAAGTTGGAATCACATTTGTCAAGTTACCAAACTAGGCTACCTAGCGTTTTCCAAGCAATATTTAAAGTGCTTCCCCAATTCCATTTTGATCACTTAAGATGTCATTGTGTAGCCAAAGTATTCTACTTTAATCTAGGTTAAAGAGATTTCATTTTGGTTCTAGTTTGATTAGGTTTTAACAACTCTAAAGTTGGTGCAAAGTAACCAGGCCAGGGCACGACTCGTGCCCCAGAGCACGACTCGTGCCCTTTTGGCCCTTCTCAGAATCATGCGTCCCTTGACCAGCACGACTCGTGATTTACACATGGCACGACTCGTGCCTGAGGGCACGACTCGTGCCAATTTCCCTTAAAGTTGATCAGAACGATTTGGCCTCCCATCCACGAGTCGTTATCACGAGTTGGCCATGGGCACGACTCGTGCCTAGGGGCATGACTCGTGCCACTGCCTAAAAACAGGTAGCAGCAGCAGGATTGTTTAGGAATGCCCAAGAACCAAAATTTATACTAAGCTCTTCCTAATTGGTGAACCTAAAAGGAATTTATAACTTTGTTAACTTCATTCTAACCCATTTAACTCCAAGGTATCATGTCCTAAACATAGATCATTACCACTTGGTTTTCCACCCAATTTACTACCATTTTTCAAGATTTCCATTCTAATCCAACCTAACCCATTTTCTTATACTCTTTACCACTTTCATGAACAACTACATTCCTATGACACTAACCAATTCCTCAAATCCAAGAAGGTTTTCCCCAAAGCATCAAATAACCATTATAACAACAATAACAACATTTAATAGTTCATGAACATTTAAAGAAGGGAAGGGTCATAATAACTCACTTAGCAAATATGGAATGGAATGAAGATTTTCCTAGCTTGATGTGCTCCTCTCTTCACCCCGAACACGAAAGTACATTTGGATTGGGAAATGGAGAAGGATTGAGTTCTCTAGGAATTTGGGAATGAAAGCTTCAAGAAGGAGCTTCCATGGGAGTTCTTGGGAGAAAGAAGAGAATGATGAAGAAAGAAGGAGGGGAATGGAGGAGGTATGGGAGGAGGGTGCTAGTCATTGACTAAGGAAAGGAAAGGGTGAGGGAATTAAGGGGAGGAAGTATGGCCCCCCCCCCCCCATACTTCCTAATTTTATTTCTTATTTCTTTCCATCTTTTTAAAATAACCCTCCCAACCCATAATATTTTATTTGTTCATTTTATTATCACTCCACCCTATTACTTTATTTTACTTTCAATTATTTTAATTCAACCAAATACTTTAACTTACTTTCATTTTATCCCAAGGCTTTAAAATTATCTCCTAACCATCTCAACTTAACATAAACATTAAAGGCATAAAATAAGCACATAAAGTTAACATTAATATTAAAAGCATATAATATGATACTAAAATTGTGCCTAGGGTTAGGGTCATTACAAGATACTAGGTCCGGAGGTTAAGTTACTCCTTGGGAAGAACGTTTGGCGTTCACCCAAGGAGCCTTGTAAATGCAAGTCTTCCAAGGACCAAAAGTTGTGCGCGTGTGTGTGTGTGTGTGTGATTTAAGAAAGAGAAAGAATGTGTGAAGTCTTTATCCGAAAATAAGAACCATTTTAAGAAGATTTTAGTTCAATATGCCTTGGACTTTGATATTTTCGGGATTTTGATCCCCTACCCATTTTTGAGCTTATGATCATCATTATACGACCTTTCGACCCTCCCATTAGATTAATCAACCAATTTAGGCATAGGAGCCTTGGTATATTTTAATCTAACTTTCATTGGGGATTTTAGTCAAATATGATCAAAGTATCAATTTTAAGTCCAATAATGAGGTATTAGAAGAAGAATGAATCTTTGGCCATCAATCATACATCTTGAGACAATGGTGATTTGTAGGGACATTTTGATATATTTGTCTCAAGTGATCATAGGAGATCTTGGACCAAGATTCATTGATCTTTACAAAGGAACAAGGTTTATGGCATTTTGTAATGAGATTAGTGTAAAGATTGAGTCTTTACACCAATCTTCCCTATAGAAATGCTCAAGAACCATGAGTCTAGAGAAATGAGACATAAAGATTGGATCTTTATATTCATCCTATGTCTTTGATACCTTAATAGACTTTAGACAATCCTAGGAGAAGATTCCAATCTTGGGAAGGGGAAATTAATGTAAAGACTTGATTTTTAATGTGAAAATAAAAGGAGGATCATTAATCTAAGAGAGAAATATATATAAAGATTAGATCTTTATGACTTCTCCTATGCCCTTACTACCTCAATAGGTGGACAATCATAGAAAAAGATAGATCTAGGGAAAGGGAGAGCATTTAACACATAAAGATTATATTTTTAGACAAAAATGTAAAAGGGGTTCACGTCCTCATTTGGTAGATCATCCCCAGCACAAGCCACTTGTGAAATCTTGTTCATCCTAGGGAGAGGATCTCCATGAGTCATTTGTGTAGGGGAGGGAAGTATAAGTCTACATAAAGATTGGAACTTTATAGTATAATAGGAGTTAATTAATCAAGTAGCAAGGGAATGAAAGTGTATAGGCATAGATTAGGGTAGGGAGAAGGAGAGATTACCAATATTGGTGCTTCTCTATCTTCTTAGGAGTGTTCTTTGGGCTAGCTCTATTAGGAATAGATTAGGTTGGGATTAATTTAGGAGTGAGACAAGTTTGGTATGTCTTAGGAGAGAGTATTTCTAGTTTGGATTTCTGTAGAGTGACTTTGCTATGAAAATTGTATCTAAAATGGGTAGAGTAGGCCTCTATTTATAGGTTTTTGCAACGCTACTAATGAAGCCGCACAGCATGAACCTGCTCTAAAAGAAGCCGCCCGGCTTCTTCTTTTGTCGCGTCAGCCTGTTTCTGGAAACATGCAAGGTGGCAGGCTGGAAGGTTCTTTCCAGCGAGGTTCTATCCAGAATTTTTATTCCTGATAGGTCCTTCCTTGCTCAGAAAGTAGAAAAAGTTCCTGAATTGCCCCTAAACTTCATGAAAGTTTGGGAAATTTCTAGGAAACTTAGATTGGAAGGCATGAGCCAGATTTGGGTACTTACAGTAAGCGACCTCCTTCGAGATGGGAACTTTGCGATCTGAGCAGATGAGATGACTAATGCTCTTTTTGCAAAGAAAAAATATGGTTTTGTTGACGTAACTATCCCAGTCCCGGATGAGAGTACATCAAATTGGTTGGTTTGGAAATGTTGCAATGCCATGGTAAAGGGTTGGCTCAACAGCACAAAGGAGAAGGAAATTCGAAATTGCGTTAAACATGCCAAAACTGCACAAGAAATTTGGGAAGGCCTCAACGAGCTTCTTGGGAGCGTGAGTGCACCTAGGGCCTGTGAGCTTAAACGTACCATAACAATGACATGATAAGAAAAGCTCACGGTCTCGATGTATTATACAAAATTGAAGGGATTATGGGATGTTATCCATTTGATTGCACCAATCCCAAAGTGTAAGTGTACCGGTTGTACCTATGATGTTCCGAAAAAGCTCGCTGAGATGAAAGAAAGGGTAAAGTTGTACGAGTTTCTAATGGGTTTAGATGCAAGTTTTGGGACCATTAAAACCCAAATCTTGAGCATGAACCCTCCAGCGAGTTTGGGAATGCTTACCACCTTGTATCGCAAGATGAGAAGCATAAAAGTGTTGCTGGGGCGGGTAAAATAGAGATCGAGGCAGAAGCCTTCCAAGCGTACGATGGGCAGCGTTTCGCAAAGGATGAAGGCAAAGGGGTGCAGAAATATAAACCTAAATGCACGCATTGCGGAAAATTCTACCATACCGTCGAAAATTTATTTGAGATTATTGGATATCCGGAGGGAAAGAAGAAGGGAGGAGGCAGTAGTTTGAAGAAGGGAACCGGTAAGGCGAACTTAGCAACCAGCGAGGCAAGTCCAATACCAGGGTTTTCAAATGAGCAATACAAACAACTGATCCAGTTCTTCGCGGAAAAGTCCGATACCGAGCAAACAAAATCTATCACTCCAAACATGGCGAGTAAGATGCATGGCATAGATTCATGGGTAATAGACTCGGAAGCAAGTGAACATATCACTTGCAATGATAAAATTCTCGAGAATCGGGTTAAACCAAGTAATCCAATGCCGGTAAAAAACCCGAATGGAGATGTTGTTCCTGTCCAAAGTGTTGGTGATACTGAGCTTCTGAATGGATTAAAAATTCAGCATGTTTTAAACATACCAGATTTTAAATGCAATTTATTATCTATAAGTTGATTAACAAATGATTTAAATTGCGCCCTAACTTTCTTCCCTGATTTTTGTGTGATACAAGACTTAGCTTCGAGGAATCTGATTGGGATGGGTAGGCGCAGCGATGGACTATATCATTTGGAACCGATGACAAAGCAACAAAGAGCTATGATGGCAACGGTTGATCAGTGGGTATGGCACAAGCGTATGGGTCATAGTTCTATTTTAAATTCTCAGTATTTTAGTGATATTAGTGATAGTAATTTTGAAAGGGAGAAGGAGTATTGTGATTCCTGTTTAAAGGCAAAAATGACAAGACTTTCTTTTCCCCTTAGTAGCATTCAGACACATTCTTGTTTTGAATTAATTCATTGTGATATTTGGGGAGGTTATAAAACACCATCTCTTTCTGGTGCACATTATTTTTTGACTATTGTTGATGATTCTAGTAGGGGTGTTTGGGTTTATTTGATGAAGCATAAACATGAAGTGTATGATTTTCTTGTTATGTTTTGTAATATGGTAAACACGCAAATTGACAAGAAGGTGAAGAGAATTAGAAGTGACAATGGGGGGGGGGGAGAGTTTCAATCCAATGAAATAATGGTTTATTACTCTTCTAAAGGAATTTTTCTTGAAAATTCTTGCACTGATACACCTCAACAAAATGGAGTGGTCGAACGAAAACACCCACATATCCTTGAAATGGCTAGAGCCCTTAGGTTTGAGGCGGGGTTACCAAAATCTTTTTGGGGAGAGTGTATTTTGACAATGACCTATCATATAAATAGATTACCCACAAAGATCCTTAAAAGTAAAACCCCTTTTGAAGTCTTGTTTCAAAAGAAACCCACTTTTGATCATCTTAGAGTTTTTGAGTGTCTAGTTTATGCTAAAGATAACAAGAAAGGGGGAGACAAGTTTGATCAACGGGGTCGTCCTTGCATTTTCATAGGGTATCCTTATTCTCAAAAAGGGTATAGAGTTTTTGAACTTGAAACAAGAAAGTCATATACTTCTCGAGACGTAAAATTTATTGAAAACATTTTTCCTTTCAAAAGGGTGGACAAAAATGAGAGCCCTAATGTAATGAGCAGGGATGCAAATAATATTGATGATGACCCCATGTTTTTCAATTTGCCCACTGATGGGCCAAGTGACCTAGAAATAGGGAGCACAGATAGGCCAGGTGATCAAGGGGCCGTCGATTCACATGGGCAGAATGACCAGAATTCGGACAGCATAACTACATTTGAGCAGACTAATCCATTAAGTGGGACTACTGATTCTCAGGTTACAGAGCAGGCCCAGGCCGACACCCACTTCCAGAGTACACGAATAAAGTATTAGCCCAAGTATCTCGAAGAGTTTGTGGTTGATTTGCCATCCTCCGTTGACCATGCGCCGACCAACCCTAATTCAGAGAACTCGACGGTATATCCTCTATCCAACTTTGTCTCATATCAAAAGTTTTCTCCTAATCATAAAGCCTTTCTTGCGGCCATCACGTCTAATGATAAGCCTAAGTATTATTATCAGGCTTTCAAGCATAAACATTGGCGTGACGCAATGAAATTGGAGATTGGTGCTTTGGAGGCAAATAAAACGTGGACAATTGAATCATTGCCACAAGGAATCTCCAAATGGGTTCACAAAATAAAGTACAAACCAAAATGGTGAGATCGGACGATACAAAGCTCGTTTGGTGGCCAAGGGTTTTACACAAGTTGAAAGAATCGATTTTCATGAGTCGTTTGCTCTGGTAGCAAAACTAGTCACTATGAGATGTCTTCTCACAGTTGCGGTCAAGAGGAATTGGCACATCTATCAACTCGATGTGAATAATGCCTTTCTCCATGGTGATTTGGTTGAAGACGTGTATATGAAAACTCCCCAAGGCTTTGCAAAGGAAGGAGAAATAAGAGTTTGCAAGTTTCAAAGATCCTTGTATGTGTTACGTCAAGCTTCAAGGAATTGGTATCACAAGTTCACCAAAGCACTTCTTGCAATTGATTTTAGACAGTCCAAGGCAGACCATTCATTGTTTGTTTGCAAGAAAGGCGATATATATGTTGCTGCTCTCATTTACGTGGATGATGTGATTCTCGTTGGCAACAACGATACCAAGATTGCACAAGTCAAAAGGCACCTGGATAATCTTTTTAGTATTAAATACTTGGGACAATTGAAATATTTTTTGGGAATAGAGGTGGCTCGATCTCCGGAAGGCATAGTCTTAAGTCAAAGGAAGTATACGTTAGATATACTTGAAGAAAGTGGACTACAAGGAGAACGGCCTAGTGACTTTCCCATGGAGCAATATTTAAAGTTCTGTCCGAAAGATAAAAGTCCGTTTGTTGATGCTGCCCAATATTGCCGGCTAGTTGGACGGCTGTTGTACTTGACAGTCACACGACCAGATATTCAATTCGCTGTGAACAAGCTGAGTCAATTTCTATCGGCACTGCGGCAAACTCATTGGACAGCAGCCATGCGGGTTCTACGATTCTTAAAAGGGACGGCTCGACAGGGCATTTTTATCCCAGTAAAGGGAGATCTTTCTCTCAACGCATACTGCGACGCCGATTGGGGGGCTTGTCTTGTTACAAGAAAATCATGCACCAGATATTTCATTTCTCTCGGTGATGCTCCAGTCTCATGGAGAACAAAAAAACAGTCCGTGGTGTCTCGCTTGTAACGACCCTAAACCTAGGCACAATTTTAGTATCATATTATGTGCTTTTAATATTAATGTTAACTTTATGTGCTTATTATATGCCTTTAATATTATGTTCAGTTAAAATGGTTAGGAGATAATTCTAAAGCCTAGGGATAAAATGAAAGTAAATTAAAGTATTGGGTTGAATCAAAATAATTGAAAATAAATAAAGTGATAGGGTGGAGTGGTAATAAAATGGACAAATAAAATATTATGGGTTGGGAGGATTATTTTTAAATTGATTGAAAGAGTTTTTGAGGCATGGGGGGGGGCATTCCCCTAATTTCCTCTCCTTCCCCCTCTTTAGTCAAAGACCACCCATAACCCCCCCCCCATACTTCCCCCCCACTCTTCCATCCTCCTTCTTTTCCTTCCTCATCATTCTCTCCTTCTCTCTTATCATTTTCCATGGATACTTTCCATGGAAAGCTTCACCTCCCAAGATCCTAAGTCCAAATTCTACTCCATTTTCCAAGTCAAGTGTACTTTTGTGATTGGGGCAACTAGGGGAGTTGATCAAGCCAAGAAAATCCTCATTTTATCTTGTATTTGCTAAGGTGAGTTATTATGACCCTTTCCTTCAATAAATGCTCATGAACTTTTAAATGTTGTTCTTATGGCTATGATGGTTGTTAAATGCTTAGAACTCTTATTGAAGATTTAAGAAATGGGTGAATGACATAGAATGATATCATTGTTCATAGAAGTTGAATTAATGTGTAAGAAATGGGTGGAGTTAGTTTTAGAAGATTTAACTTGAAAAGTGTTAGTAAAATGGGTTGGAAATCATGTGGTAAATGATCTAGGTTTACTCCCTCCGTCCAAGTTAATACTTCACAGTTACTGTTCAAGCGTGGATTAAGGAAAAAAATAATGATATAATGTTGTGAGTGTAAAAGTAAAATAGGAGAGAGAATGAGTGGAGGGAATAGTAAATTATAATGGTGTTGTGAGTATTAAAATAATGTAGGAGACAAAGTGTGAAGTATGTAATTGGACGCCCAAAATAGAAAGTGTGAAGTATGTAACTGGATGGAGGGAGTATATCATTTTGGGTTTAAATGATTTAGGATGAAGTTGTGAAGTATAGTCCATGAAAGTTGATAAAAGGGTAAGAAGATGGATTGATTAGATTAAAAAGGGTAATTTGAAATGTGTTAGTGAAATGGGTGGGAAATCATATAGTAATGATCTAGGTTTACATCATTTGTGTCTAAATGACTTAGTATGAGAAGTATGAAATTTAGTAAACCTTTAGGTTCATCAATAAAAAGGAAGCTTGGGTTGAAAATTGGTTTTCTTGGAGTTATTGAATTATTGCTGCTGCTGTACCTGTTTCTGGCCGTGGCACGAGTCGTGCCCTCAGGCACGAGTCGTGCCCTCAGGCACGAGTCGTGCCCTCAGGCACGAGTCGTTCCCATGGCCAATTCGTGACCACGAGTCGTGCCTAGGAGGCCAAGTCGTTCTGAGTAACTTAAGGAAAATTGGCACGAGTCGTGCCCTGGGGCACGAGTCGTGCCCTAGCCTGGTTGTGTTGCACCAACTTTAGAGCTGTTTAAACCTAATCAAACTGGAACCAAAATGAAATCTCTATAACCTAGATTAAAGTAGAATACTTTGGCTACACAATGACATCTTAAGTGATCAAAATGGAATTGGGGAAGTACTTTAAATAATGATTGGAAAACGCTAGGTAGCCTAGTCTGGTAACTTGACAAATGTGATTCCAACTTGGTAAATTTAATTTGGACCTTCATAGAGGCCATGTATTATTGTATAATGACTATGTAGGATGGATTGATGATACCTCCATGCCTTACTTGAGTTCATATTCATTGATTATATTATGCATAGTGTTTTAAATAAATGTTGCACTATGATATTGGTTGAACATGAGTATATTTTACCATGTGGCTATATTGCTTATCCCCTTTGTGGATTATATTTCAAGTAACTATTATGTGCTTGATAATGTGTTAATCAGCTGATGTTGGGGGTATAACATAATACGATCAATTATGGAAGTGTGACCTAATGTGATCGGATTATGTTATATCTGTGACCGTTCCCTCCTGTGGCCACAGGTCGGGGTTATATCATCTGTAGTGAGCCAAAAGCCTTACAGAGTTGCTACTATCTTATATGGTTTCCTGAAAAATGGGTCTTATAAGATGTGAGTATTGCTTAAGCAGCTCACCTAAGATTGGAGTATTATACCCAATGTTGTACGACTCATCTTTTGTTCGAGACGGGAAAAGGTAAACCAAGGTAATGGAAGGTGTTTACGACTTTTCCAATGTGTTGTATGCAACTTGTTATGTGTTGCATTTTATTTGGCATATTGCTTTGCATTCATAATAACTTCTTTGAGATTTATTCTCACCCCTCTCCCTTTAATGTTTTTAGATTCCGAGACAGGCGGACCGGCCAAGTAAGGGCGGTGAGGAGTTTGGAAGTGATATTTTGTGAATTGTCAGGGTATATATAGGTTGGCGTAGCAAGTGTATTTTGATATAATTCATTTAAGGAGTTTGTATTTATAAACCTTAATTTTATGTTATAACCGATAACTTTTTATAACTAAAACAGTTTCTTACTTTCAAAGTTGGTCAACTCTTTCTCCAATGTAAAAAGGTGTAGAGTTATTTTGAAATAGTTATGACCATTGTATTTATGCTTGAAGGTAAATAAAAGTTTTAAAAGTTTTAGGAAATTTGGATTAGTTTGAGGACGCTCCAGCTTGGGACACGTGTAGGTTCCGGGTCGGGGTCCTCACAGTTGGTGAAGCAAGGCCTAAGGTAAATTGGCGTCAAAGTTTGTTAATCCATTTGAAGCTTTAGAAAAAGGTTGGTGATTTGACTTATAGACTGACTTGGAGCAGCTTATAGAGTATTTGAAGTTCTTAATGTAATATTGTAATGTATTGGGTGACATAAGTTGTAATACTTTTAATTATTTATATTTTTATTAAGGTCGTGAAAATTCGGGTTAGTGATAATTGCATGGTATTCTTGGAACATTAGGTTTGTAATATCGTGTTATTAATGGAATTAGAAATCTTGGGGAAGAATCACAACATTGAAGAGACTATTTGGGAATTGGAGTTTGAGGTATACATAAATAACCGAGGCGCGTTGAACATTTGGTAAGTGACAGTCAAATTCGGGATGAATTTTCTTTTAGGGGGAGTGAGTGTAACGACCCTAAACCTAGGCACAATTTTAGTATCATATTATATGCTTTTAATATTAATGTTAACTTTATGTGCTTATTTTATGCCTTTAATATTATGTTCAGTTAAAATGGTTAGGAAATAATTCTAAAGCCTAGGGATAAAATGAAAGTAAATTAAAGTATTGGGTTGAATCAAAATAATTGAAAATAAATAAAGTGATAGGGTGGAGTGGTAATAAAATGGACAAATAAAATATTATGGATTGGGAGAATTATTTTTAAATTGATTGAAAGAGTTTTTGAGGCATGGGGGGGGGGCATTCCCCTAATTTCCTCTCCTTCCCCCTCTTTAGTCAAAGACCACCCATACCCCCCATACTTCCCCCTCACTCTTCCATCCTCCTTCTTTTCCTTCCTCATCATTCTCTCCTTCTCTCTTATCATTTTCCATGGATACATTCCATGGAAAGCTTCACCTCCCAAGATCCTAAGTCCAAATTCTACTCCATTTTCCAAGCCAAGTGTACTTTTTGATTGGGGCAACTAGGGGAGTTGATCAAGCCAAGAAAATCCTCATTTTATCTTGTATTTGCTAAGGTGAGTTATTATGACCCTTTCCTTTAATAAATGCTCATGAACTTTTAAATGTTGTTCTTATGGCTATGATGGTTGTTAAATGCTTAGAACTCTTATTGAAGATTTAGGAAATGGGTGAATGACATAGAATGATATCATTGTTCATAGAAGTTGAATTAATGTGTAATAGAAATGGGTGGAGTTAGTTTTAGAAGATTTAACTTGAAAAGTGTTAGTAAAATGGGTTGGAAATCATGTGGTAAATGATCTAGGTTTATATCATTTTGGGTTTAAATGATTTAGGATGAAGTTGTGAAGTATATTATTGTCCATGAAAGTTGATAAAAGGGTAAGAAGATGGATTGATTAGATTAAAAAGGGTAATTTGAAATGTGTTAGTGAAATGGGTGGGAAATCATATAGTAATGATCTAGGTTTACATCATTTGGGTCTAAATGACTTAGTATGAGAAGTATGAAATTTAGTAAACCTTTAGGTTCATCAATAAAAAGGAAGCTTGGGTTGAAAATTGGTTTTCTTGGAGTTATTGAATTATTGCTGCTCCTGTACCTGTTTCTGGCCGTGGCACGAGTCGTGCCCTCAGGCACGAGTCGTGCCCATGGCCAATTCGTGACCACGAGTCGTGCCTAGGAGGCCAAGTCGTTCTGAGTAACTTAAGGAAAATTGGCACGAGTCGTGCCCTGGGGCACGAGTCGTGCCCTGGCCTAGTTGTGTTGCACCAACTTTAGAGTTGTTTAAACCTAATCAAACTGGAACCAAAATGAAATCTCTATAACCTAGATTAAAGTAGAATACTTTGGCTACACAATGACATCTTAAGTGATCAAAATGGAATTGGGGAAGTACTTTAAATAATGATTGGAAAACGCTAGGTAGCCTAGTCTGGTAACTTGACAAATGTGATTCCAACTTGGTAAATTTAATTTGGACCTTCATAGAGGCCATGTATTATTGTATAATGACTATGTAGGATGGATTGATGATACCTCCATGCCTTACTTGAGTTCATATTCATTGATTATATTATGCATAGTGTTTTAAATAAATGTTGCACTATGATATTGGTTGAACATGAGTATATTTTACCATGTGGCTATATTGCTTATCCCCTTTGTGGATTATATTTCAAGTAACTATTATGTGCTTGATAATGTGTTAATCAGCTGATGTTGGGGGTATAACATAATACGATCAATTATGGAAGTGTGACCTAATGTGATCGGATTATGTTATATCTGTGACCGTTCCCTCCTGTGGCCACAGGTCGGGGTTATAGCATCTGTAGTGAGCCAAAAGCCTTACAGAGTTGCTACTATCTTATATGGTTTCCTGAAAAATGGGTCTTATAAGATGTGAGTATTGCTTAAGCAGCTCACCTAAGATTGGAGTATTATACCCAATGTTGTACGACTACTGTTCAGACGGGAAAAGGTAAACCAAGGTAATGGAAGGTGTTTACAGCTTTTCCAATGTGTTGTATGCAACTTGTTATGTGTTGCATTTTATTTGGCATATTGCTGCATTCATAATAACTTGCTGAGATTTATTCTCACCCCTCTCCCTTTAATGTTTTTAGATTCCGAGACAGGCGGACCGGCCAAGTAAGGGCGGTGAGGAGTTTGGAAGTGATATTTTGGGAATTGTCAGGGTATATATAGGTTGGCGTAGCAAGTGTATTTTGGTATAATTCATTTAAGGAGTTTGTATTTATAAACCTTAATTCTATGTTATAACCGATAACTTTTTATAACTAAAACAGTTTCTTACTTTCAAAGTTGGTCAACTCTTTCTCCAATGTAGAAAGGTGTAGAGTTATTTTGAAATAGTTATGACAATTGTATTTATGCTTGAAGGTAAATAAAAGTTTTAAAAGTTTTAGGAAATTTGGGTTAGTTTGAGGACGCTCCAGCTTGGGACACGTGTAGGTTTCGGGTCGGGGTCCTCACATCGCTCGTCAGCCAAAGCGGAATACCGAGCAATGGCGACAACTATGAGTGAGGCAATTTGGTTACGTTGGTTGATGCATGATCTTGAGGCTCCTCAATCCCAAGCAACGCCTTTACACTGCGACAATCAAGTTGCATGCCACATTGCAAACAACCCAGTTTTCCATGAAAGGACGAAGCATGTTGAAATGGACTGTCATTTTGTTCGGGAAAGAGTAGTGTCTCGGGACATTCTTCCGTGCAAAATTTCCACCGAAGAGCAAGTAGCTGACTTGTTCACGAAGGCACTTGGTGCTACTCGGTTTCAGTATTTAGTTGGCAAGTTGGGCACTCGAGATCTTCATGCTCCAACTTAAGGGGAAGTGAAAGAGTCCAAGAGTTCATGGAGATATTTTCGGATCATATCTTGGCTATTTTAGTCTCATGGTCATACACATCTTTTGGTTGATTAAGATGATTACATATCCTATTAAATAATAAGGATGATCAGGCCATATATTCCTTGTTTTTATTAGTATGTCTTCCATTTCATCTAAGCCAAATTGTTCACATATCCCATTATATTCTAGGGTTAATTTCACCTAATATTCGAATATTCACGTTAATTAACAATTTGCTTGACATTGAAATTGTAAGTGTAGGGATCCGTACAGTGTTACGAATCAATTTTCATCTGTCATTATCAATAATCCTGAGTAATTATAATAGAAAACTTAAAGATATTAGTCGTTAAGTTGTTTCATCATAATATTTTGTATTCTAGCATGTGGTTTCTGCTTAACTTGTTATAACTACGTTCTCATATGGCAAGCAAACATAGTTAGAACAAGTTAAGCAGAACCCACTATAAACCAAAATGACAACCATTTAGCGAGTTTATAATATATGCTACGGTTAATTTCTCAGAATATTTCCGTTTTAAATTTTTTTTCCCAAAATAATAATCATTTCAAACTATTAATCAAAATGACCCATTTTTTTAATCTCGCTACACGGTGTAGCGAGTTTATAATTTTTTTCGTTTAAACTCACTACAACATTTAGCGAGTTTAAATTTTGATATTAAAAAAAATTAAAAAAAAATTGAACTCGCTAATTGAATTAGCGAGTTCCAACTTTCTTTTCTTCTGTTGACACGCTGTTCACACGCACTGACCACAACCACATCACTAATTCATTCTCCGTCTCGCTTTAAATTACAAAATAAAATTTATGTTTTAATAAAAAAACTAAAGGAAAATATTATTTTTTTCGTCTCAAATTATACTTAAAAAATGTACTCTTGTAAAAAAATTATTTCATTTATATCAAAAATAAATATTACTTTCGACTCAAAATGAATAACCAAAAAATACTACTACATTTTGGTCCAAAAAAATAAATATTACTTCCTTCATCCCAATGAATATTTTATAAAACAATACTAATTCATTCATTTGCGTCTAAAATTAATGTTTGTAATGTTAATGTATTCGTCCCAAAATATGAAATTAAGATGACATTAATTTTTGAGAAAATGAAATAGTATTATTTTCTAAAATGTTTATTGGGACGAAGGTAGTAATATTTTTTTAAACGAAGTAGTATTCTTTTCTAAAAGTTAATGCTTATAATGTTAGTGTCCTCTTTAAAAAATAAATATTAATTTTTGAGACGAAGGAAGAAATGTTTTTTTTTTTTTGACATTGAAAGAAATTCTACTTCTTTTAAAAAAAAAAATCCTTCATTTCAAAAATGAATATTACTTTTGTCCCAAAATTAATACTTTCTATATAAAAAAATGAACATTGCTTCCTTCGTATCAATGAACATTTTTTAAAAAAAAAAATTATTTTTTGGGATGAAGGAAGTAATGTTCAATTTTTTGGATAAAAAATTTAGTAGTATTTTTTGGTTATTCATTTTGAGTCGAAGTAATATTCATTTTTTATATGAAGAAAATAATTTTTTTACAGTAGTACATTTTTTAAAATATTTATTTAAGACGGAAAAAAATTCCTTTTAGTTTTCTTTATTAAAACCTAATATTTTTATTTTTATTTTGTAATTTAAAGCGAGACGAAAATTGAGTTAGTAATATGGTTGTGGTCGGTGCGTCAACAACGGAAGAAAAGAAAGAAAAGAAAGTTAGAACCCGCTAGTTCAAATTTAGTTTTTTTTTTTTAATATCAAAATTCAAACTCGCTAAATGGTGTAACGAGTTTAAACAAAAAAAATATAAACTTGCTATATCGTGTAGCGAGTTTCAAAAATGAGTCATTTTGATTAATAGTTTGAAAGAGTTGTTATATTGGGATATATTTTTTTAAAATGAAATATTTTGATAAAGAAATCCTATAAAGTGTGTTGGATAACTGATTAGCTGAAAAAAGAAAGAGAGAGTCTCCTATGAGAACATCAAGACCCGTCTCATGGATGAGACGGGTCGGACCCAACCCAAAGCCCAGACCCATGACCCAACAATAAATCAAAGAAGCAAAAAGGGTCACGTACAGTGCCCCCTCTCCCAACATCTACATGTACCGCCTTACATGGAAATGGAAAATTAAATTACTAAGAGTACTTTCTCTTTCTAGTTTTTTATTATTTCTTTTCTTTTTGCTTTTTTTTTATTATTTTTTTCTTTTTATTATTTTTTTCTTTTTATTATTTTTTTCTTTTTGCTTTTTTTATTATTTTTCTTTATGCTTTTTTTTATTATTTTTTTTATTATGTACTAGGATTTGTTATTTTTTTTTTATTATTATTTTTTTTCTTTTTGCTTTTTTTTTTTAGTTTTTATATTATTTTTTCGACTATTCAGTGGTTTAAAAAAAGTAATATTACTTATAGCAATACCAATTATTATTTAAACAAATGAGAAGTATTACTCAAAATTAAAACAGTTCCTAACATTATTATTAGTTAAAAAAAAAATAACACTATTACTTCACAAGTGTAGTACTATTACTTATAGCAATACCAACTATTACTTAAACAAATGAGAAGTATTACTTAAACAAATGAGAAGTATTACTTTATATGAATACAAATACAAACTATTACTTTATATGAATACAATTATTACATTATGTTATAGTAACTATTACTTTTCACAAATACAAACTATTACTTTATATGAATACAATTATTACATTATGTTATAGTAACTATTACTTTTCATACAAATACAAACTATTACTTTATATGAATACAATTATTACATTATGTTATAGTAACTATTACTTTTTACAAACCGAAAAAAAAAACAAAATTTAAAAATTTAAAAAAAAATCACTATTACTTTTCTGTATATATGTATTACTTTATATGAATACAAACTATTACTTTATATGAATACAATTATTACATTATGTTATAGTAACTATTACTTTTCACAAATCGAAAAAAAAAAAACAAAATTTAAAAAAAAAAAAATTTTTTTGGGCACAACACAACTATCTCACTATTACTTCACAAGTGTAGTACTATTATTTATAGCAATATCAACTATTACTTAAACAAATGAGAAGTATTACTCAAAATGAAAACAGTTCCTAAAACTATTATTAGTTAAAAAAAAATAATAACACTATTACTTCACAAGTGTAGTACTATTACTTATAGCAATATCAACTATTACTTAAACAAATGAGAAGTATTACTCAAAATGAAAACAGTTCCTAAAACTATTATTAGTTAAAAAAAAATAATAACACTATTACTTCACAAGTGTAGTACTATTACTTATAGCAATACCAACTATTACTTAAACAAATGAGAAGTATTACTCAAAATGAAAACAGTTCCTAAAACTATTATTAGTTAAAAAAAATAATAACACTATTACTTCACAAGTGTAGTACTATTACTTATAGCAATACCAACTATTACTTATACAAATGAGAAGTATTACTCACAATTACTTCCTCCAACCTCTACTACCCACAGCAAAAACATACCATGAACATAACAGATGAATCTATCTCACCCAAAATAGAACGAAAGAAAAATAGAGAAAACTCAAGAAAATTAAAATTTGTGCATCCAATAAAGAAAACAAATCAAGATTTCATTTAGGGCCAAAATTAGATGTTATGAAATCTCAGAATAACATTCAAATTTTCAATAGATTTAACCAAATCAAGCTTGCTCATCCCAGATCTGAACCCCAGTTTGGTTTTCTTCCTCACAATCTTGAGAGTGCAGGAACCGAGGTTGTGTAATAAGCTTGAGAAGATGCCGAATTGGCAAAACAATCTCACGTCTACGAGGCGATTGAAGATCCGGAAGTGTGAGAAGGCTGAAAGATAGCTTGGTATCAACAACATATTTGGAGCATAAAATTGAAAAGGGGGAAAGCGGTTGGAGCTACGAAGACTCGGAGAATATGAATTCTCTAATCCCGTGGATGTTGATATTCGTTGATGTCCAAGTCTTAAATGGTTTCCCATGGGCAAGAAGCTACCCACAACTCTCGGGCATCTCTCTGTCACAATTAGGGTTCTGTGATTTGGGGATGACAGCTTGGAATTGGAAGATGGTTGCAGTGTTGTCGTACAACCCATCACTGATGTCAGTAGAAGAAAAAGGGAAAACAAGGATGGTTTTGGCCGGAGAAGGAGAACGGTGGTCAAGGTGAGGAGGAAGCTCGTTGTTGGTGAAGAAGACCGAAGAGATGGGTGGAGGCTGTGGTGCGTTTAGAGAGAGAGGGGCCGGTTTCCGTTTAGAGAGAGAAAGGATAGTGAGAGACGGTTATTGCGTATAGAGAGAGACGGGTATTATTGGGGCGGGTTGGGGCGGGTTATAGTCATGAATCCGACCCGTCTCATGGATGAGACGGGTAGTGATGTTCTCACCCAAGTTTTTGTCAAAAAGAAAAGCCAATTTTTGTAATTATTCTCCTTTGGGCCGATATTAATGGGCCTGTTCTATTACTCCCTCTCCATCCTAAGAAATACTAGTATTAGACTCGATTGCAATAACGACAATTTATTTATTTATGTGAAATTCTGAAAATTGAATTTGATTCTCTAATTATTAAAAAAAATCACTATTTCACGAGGATAATAATATTGTGAACAAAAGTAAATTAAGTTTATTAAAAAGTCAAAAACATGCTACATTTATTATTGGATCGGGGGAGTATAATAATAATTTCATTTTGACAATTCCTATATTTTGTGTATTTTTTTAATATTAAGGGCCCAATATTATACCACTACTTTGTGTATCCATAGTATAAATGAGAGATTGTACTTGCTACAGTTGTGTGAACAGTATCAAGCGGCGAATTTTCCATTTTGCCCTCATACATTTATCCCTTTCCCATTTTGCCTTTAAAAAAAAATTAAATTAAAAAAAAAAACACGTGTCCTTGGACACGGGCATGTACTAGTCTATAGTATAAATGGCAAAGGGGGATGAACAGTACAATGAACAGTTTCATCTGCCAAATTTCTCATTTTGCCCTCACTAAATTGTCCCTTTCCCATTTTGCCCTTAAAAAAATTTTAAAATTTTTTTACAATTAAAAAAAAAACACGTATCCTTGGACATGGGCTTTTACTAGTATTTTATTATATTAAGAGTCCAATATCTACATTTGACACAATGCTCCTATAATTATTGAAACATGCCTGATTTTCATTCTCTCCTCTCTCTCTTCTTTCTTGTTTGATAATTTTGGAAGTTTGATTTTTAAAGATAACTATAATATAAATGAGACTGTCTTTCTTAAACAATAAAAATGGCAAATTGACACATTTTTTATAATACGGAGCAGCGGGAATTTCTTTAGGGTATGTTTGGCTACCTCAATTCCAAGATTTGGATTTGAAATTGAAAGAACAAAATGTATTCCGTGAAACTAATTTAACTCTTTCAATTCCAATTCAATCGATTGGAATCGAGGTTCCAAACATACCCTTACTTAACTCATGGTTACATTATATTATATGGACGTGAAATAGCATGTATATGAACACGAGTTATATCTTATAATAACATTTATTACAACTGAGAGTAACATCAATTATATCATATAGCAAGATGTTCTAATTATTTTCATTGTCATGCAATTCTATTGTGCATACCCCATGCATCTGATCCAATATACATTTAAATTTTGTTATCAACTGATTCATGAGTTGATTCTTTTTTTTTTTTTTGTTAATATCATTTTTTTCCACAATATATTTACTGAATTATATGATAAACAGATTTATTATTTTAAAATTAATCATTGATTAGTTAAAATAGTTCGTTTTACTATTAAAACAGTGTGTATATAGTTAAAATTGTTAGATTCATCTAATAGTAATATGAAAATCCAGTGGCTCATGATCAATATCCATCGATTCAACATGTCGAATTTTTCTTGCAGTATTATTTATTCTCAACAACGTGGATATGGACATTGTTGTTAGGTTTTGAATTAAATAAACTGTACACACCTTGTGCTTGAGTCTTGACCTTCTTGCTAAATGATATGTCTCCTCTTAATTTGGAACTTCTCCGGTCAAAGCTTTAAACAAGTCCGTTGGGAGGGATTTTTAGCAATCATATTTTTTTATTTATGGGACTTATCTATCATACTAATAATAATTATTCAATTACTATTTTCTACCCTACAATATATCTGCTATCTCATTTTTTTATAGTAACAACACTTATATTAATAAACAGTCTCTTTAATTTTTGTATAATATTCATTTTATATCTTTTTAAGTGAAACAAAGGGAGTATTTGGTTTTTGTTTTTTTTTAATCTTGTACGTTTTTCTTTAGCTTGAAGCAAGGCTTTGATTTTGATTTTGATTTTGATTTTGATCGATGAGGTGCACATGGGAATTGAGACCATATGTCGAAGAAAAAAGTCAATTTTCATAGGGATGATGTGACAAGATTATTATAACACACACTTTGACTTTTAACTGTGTGAGGCAAGACAAAGCATCATTTTAGCATGATCCTTGTAACTCACTTATAGTTAAAGATGGTGAAAAAATAGAGTGTAATGCATGTGGGTACCCGATGTCAAATATGGACTTTCTCGTACGAGAGATTTTGGTTTCGAAATTCACAAGTTTCATAGTTTCATAGGGATAGGTTATTTCACTTGTTTAAACATGTTCTAGCCTATTTATAAGTCAATTAATTTAGCTTAAATTATATTTTATTTATCACTAATAAAATAAGAAAGCTCGATTTAAAAAAAAAAAAAAAAAAAAAGTTAAGATGAGCCCCACACAACTAAAATCAACTAACGAGATGCAAAGGATAGAAATGCCCAAAATAATCTCAACACAAGTTAAAGTTATGGAGTAATAGGCTATTTTTATATTATAATCACTCCCACCATCTCGTAATAAATGTTATTTAAATTGAATGTGAATTAAGAAAATTTGAGGTGTCGTGAGTATAAAAAAAATAAAAATGAAGAGAGAAGGTGAGGGGTATGAAATAACAAAAGGATTGCTATTGTGTGTGACAAGCGTATTTCATTTACATTTAAAAATAATAACATACTCCCTCCGTCCCATCTTAGTGTAGACTTCTTTCCTTTTTCGTCCGTCCCACCTTAGTGTAGACTGCCAAAATTAGAAAGTTTTTTATTATTTTTTATTTTCCCTACCCCACCCACTCATTCTCTCTCTTCATTTTTCACCGTACAATTTATTCAACCAACCTACTATTCACTCCACTCATTCTCTCTCTTCATTTTCTACCACACATTTTTATTATCTTAATAATATTTCTTAGTTATTGTGCCCACCACCTTAGTCTACACTAAGGTGGGACGGAGGGAGTATGTTATAGGGCATTCAAAAAGAAAAGAAGTATCATTTATTATGATTTGGAATGAGTGTTAATTACTCCCTCCACTTCTTTTTATTTGTTTTTAAGACAAAATTTCACAAATCAAGAAAATCATTAATTCATCTTTCAATTTCCATTTTTAACTTTTCTCTTTCATATTAAATACTTTACATTCGAACATAAGTAAATAAACTAAGACATTAATAACAAAGTTATACGCATAATTAGAAAAATCCCTGATAATCCTAAAGATTGTGTTTGAAATGATGGAATTGATGTCAGCAGGCTGGTGTACGGGGATCTCACTTATTTATTTACAACAACGATTTACTTACTTTACTTTTTCTCTGCTACCCAACTATCTACACTCACAATACATCATTTTTTTCACATTTTTCTTAATTCTTGTACCTAAATCAAATGGTGAACTTATATATGGTACGAAGGGAGTATATTACCCTTTAAATATTTTAAATATCTAGACAATTAATAATTTTATAATGACAACTATCTAATCATAAATAAAAATCATTTAGACAAATTGTATGAAAAACTGTAAAATTGCAAGTATTTTGTAACAAAAATCTAAGAATTTTTAATCAGGTGGAGTAATAATAGCTAGTCATTATTGAAATTGAGTTAATAAATAATAACAAGTCTTAAATGATTATTAGATACTTATTAAATACTTCCTTCGTTTCAAAATGTTTGTCTCATTTGACTTTTTTGTTGAACTTTGACCACAAATATATGACAATTTAATTATGTTCATGAAATTCTAAAAATTTCTATTGATTAATCATTAATAATATTATCAACAACAACTTTTAGAATTTCATGAACATGATTAATCTCTCATAAATTTGTGGTCAAATTTCAACAAAAAAATCAAACGGGACAAACATTTTGGGACCAAGGGAGTATAATAATATCATGTGATACATTTTCCATTTATTGGTCTAAACATGCAACCATTACCAAGATGCCATATTTGTGGAATGTAGAGATAATCTTGGATCTTACGAGAGGGACAGGAGGGTACATCAACCTCACAAGTGGTAGTATATAAGAGTGGCTGATCTTGACTGGCACCTATGCATCACTATTTTCTTCGCCCAAAAATAAATAATTATTTAAGTTAATTTTTATAGTATCAAAATTTTATAAATATTTTTGTTATTTATTTTCATAATTTTAATTTTACAAATATAATAAACTATAATTTTTTCTTTGATGAAAAGTCATTTAGACATAAAAAGAATGATCAATCAATTTGAGACAAAGAATAGTATAAATCAAACTTTTGTTTGTTTGTGAAATTTCTTTTATCAATCAATTTTTTTTAAAAAGAATGATCACTCAATTTGAGACAAAGAGTAAGTATAAATCAAAATTTAATAATTATTTAAGTTTTTTTTAAGAAATTAAAAAGAATAATCATTTACAATTTTTTTAAAAATTAATTTTTATAGTATTAAAAATTTAATTTATTTTGTTATTTATTTTAAAATTTTAATTTTACAAATATAACAAACTCTGATTTTTATTTTTTTTTATGAAAAGTCATTTCAAGGTAAAGTTTTTTCAAGAAAAAAATGATTATTCAATTTGAGACAGAGAAGAGAGTAATATAAATCAAACTTTTGTTTATCTGTGAAATTACTTACAATTATGTTTGATAATCTATCAGAAATTTAAGAAAACATAAAAATAAAAATGGATAGATATTTTTAAGTCACTAATGACAAATTTACTAATCTCTCAGATTTTCAAGAAAATGATGGATAGATTAGTAAGTGCACTTGTATGAAAATTCAGAAGAAACCTTTCTCAAATACATGTTAGTTTCTTGTGTGGAAGCTCTGTACAAGTGGGCGGCCGCCCAGATTAAGTGAGCGATCGCCCAGTCCTAAATTTCAATGTTGCTGAAAATTTTGTACAAGTGGGCGATCGTCCAGGACCAAGTGGGCTACCGCCCAACTCAAAATATCAAAACCGTGGAAACCTCTGTTCAGATGGGCGACCGCCCAAGCCCGGTGGGCAACCGTCCAGCAATGTGATCTGACGAGATCTATTTCCTTTTTTCAGTTTATTTTAATTTTGATTTATTATTTAGAACGGATCTCCTAGTCAATATGGGTTTCCTTTTCCTTTCACATTGTAAACTCATATTATATATTGAAAGTTCATCAATAAGAAATTCAAGTTTTTGAAAAATCCCGAAATTGATTTCCTACCTTTCTTCTGAATTTTCATACAATTGCACTTACCAATCTCTCAGATTATCAAGAAAATGATACTACAAAAATGAATATAAAAATGGAGAGATAGTTTGTCATAATGACAAATTTACATCACCGTAGCTGTACCTCATTTTTCTTATATTCTACAATTATGACTATAATTTAATGACAAGGATATTAAAATTACCCTTATTTATTGACATTTTTTCCAACATTACTTCACTCCAATAACCTAACAATAAAGTAAAATAAGTTTAGATGTATGGGTAAAAATAAAAATTTAAATGCTTTTTTATTAAAACACGACAATTATTTTGGACAAAACATTGTTATATCAATAATTATTTTGAACCGAAAAATATTAGTTATTCAATTAAATTGATTAAAAAATTAATTAAATATAACATGTACTCCCTCCGTCCCGGTTCACTTGGCACCAAATTTCTGAGCACGGGGATTAAGGAAAAGTAAGTGAGAGAAAAAGTGAAAGAAAATATTGTGAGTATGAAGAATTAAATAGGAGAGAGAATGAGTGGGAGGAATAGTTAGGAGAGAGAATGTTGTGAGTGTAAAAGTGAAATAGGAGAGAGAATGAGTGGAGGGAATAGTGAATATTCTTTTCCATTTTGGGCAGTGCCAAGTGAAGTGGGACGACCCAAAATAGAAATTAGTGCCAAGTGAAGTGGGACGGAGGGAGTATTTTGGACAAGTGTAGGAGTATTTTACACGCAAGCCTCAAAAATCACATTCACCGTAAGGTTAATCAAAATGCACCATCAAGTTTGCTGTTTCCATACATTCAATATACTCCCTCCGTCCCCGTCGAAATATCTCAAAATAGTTTATGCACGGAAATTAAGAAAAGTGATGTGAGAAAGAGAAAAAATGTATAGTGAAATAAATGTTGTGAATATGAAAAGTGAAGTAGGAAAGAAAAAGTGAGGTAGGAAATAGTTAGTGGATAGTTATTGTAAGTATAACAAGTAGGTTTCACAAATAAAAAAGTAATAAAAATATTTTCTTTTTTGAATTAGGACATTTTAAATGAGACATCTAAAAAGAAAAGTTGGGACACTTTAGGCTTTAGGCTTTAGGCGGGGCGGAGGGAGTATTACTTTAACTGTTCAATGATACCAAATAATTAGTTTCTTCATTCCGATTTAATTCGATTTAATGTTCTTATTTTTATTTTATTTTTTAGTTTGTATCCCGATTTAATGTTCTTATTTTCTTTTTTTTAGTTTGTATCAGTTTGAGTTATTTGTTGCTTTATTACTTGAAATTGACAATCATACTCATTCTCATCCTCACAACAAAAATTCTCCATTCACTTTTTCTTTTCTATTTTACTTTTTATATTCACAATATTTATTTTTTCTTAATTTTTTGATAATTCAAAATAAAAACACTAAATCGGAATGACAGAAAGTGTACAAGACTAAAAGCCGGATTGGAAAAATAGTGAAGCAATTTCCCTTTTTTATCTGAGTCGTTCTTGTGTAAAACAAGTTCTAGGATAAGCTATCCTAGAACCTGTTTTGCGTAAGTGTCTTCTCTGTTATTATAAAGTGTCTCTTACAAAATTAGAAAGTGTCTGTTCTAAAATAACACTAATAAAACATTTAAATCGATTGTAATGTTAAATAATAACGGTGATATTGTTGAAAATAGTGCATGTTGTACAGTATCAAAAAATGTCTGGTGAATTTTCGTAAGTTTCAAGTGAGTTCAAAAATACATGCCTGTTGTAGCGTTGAAAAGTGCCTCTTATAGTATTCAAAAACGTCCTTATACAGTGTCAAAATGTGCCCGTGCGCTTTTCGTAAGTTCCAGTTATTTACAAAAATGTCACCGCATCTATTAAAAATTTCTACTTATTTACAAAAATATCACCGTACACATTTTAAAACACGTTCTACCCTCAACGAACGCATAACACGTTTCACCCAAAATTTTGTGTTTTTATCCGGAGGATCCAATCCATTTCCCTGACAGACAGTAAAAAACACGGATTACGTGAGTACGTAAAAGTTGTCGCCTCAGATTTAAACTTCATAAATTTTACTGACAGATAGCTGGCGAGAATAAAAGATAATCTTATTTTTAAAAAGAGATTTAGCACCTCAAGGGAAGACTATTACTCCCTCCGTCCCATAGATTTATGGACTTTTGGGTTTTGCACGGGGATTAAGGAGGAAATATTATATTGAAAGTGTTGTGAGTGTGAAAATAAAATAGGAAAGAGAATGAGTGGAGAGAATAGTAAATTATAATGGTGATGTGAGTATTAAAATAATGTAGGAGAGAGAATGAGTGGAGGGAATAGTAAAGATTCCTTTCCATTTAGGGAAAGTTAGATATTATTGTGGGACGCCCAAAATAGAAAGTTTACATATTATTGTGGGACGGAGGGAGTATATCATATTTATTGCACTCTACACACACTCCAAACCAAATTCATTAACACCACCATATTAACAAAAAAACAAAAAAATCCAAAATTCAACTGTGAATGCTCCTTGTGAAGTATGCCCACAGCCCCACTTAGCAAATCCACCATTTATCTTTATCTATTTCCTTTCCGATCCAATGACCTTGAGTTTATCTTGTTGAGATCAGAATGACAGCATAATGAAGCAAGAAACCATTTTAAAGAGTTATTGAGTTACTTATACGTTTGGTTATAGTATTAATATCAGTAATAATCTGATAGGATTGTTGTCTATATCGTTAGATTAAGACACATATACTTTTTATTGTTTTTTTTTAAAAAAAAACATTAGCGTGATGATTTGATAATATTGTTATCATAATTATATTCAACTCCCACATATTAAAGTTTCGGAAAATTAAAATAATTTGACTAAAAATTACTCTATATGTATTGAGTTTATTTTGTGTTCCACAAACGTTATCATTAATAATGGGGTTTATTACAAAAAAACTCACTAAAAAAGATGACATTTACAAAAAAAAAAAAAAACATGTAAGATGGGAAATTACAAAAAAATACTTTTTTATTTCTTTTTTTTACAACTGATAACTGAAATTATCAGTTGTTTGAAGAGTAATTTGTGCTTCAAACAAATGATAATTTCAGTTATCAATTGTAAACAAGTGATAACTGAAATTAACAGTTGATTGAACAGCTGATAACTGAAATTATCAGTTGTTTGACCAAAAGTGATAAAAAAAAAATTTGTAATTTCGAACTTATATGTTTTTTTTTTTTTGTAATTTCCATCTTTCTAAAGTAGTTTTTTTGTAAATGTCTCTTAATATTAATAATGGTAGGTTCTTTAAACATGTTGAACATTGAATTACTATTTTAGAGAGTCCGGAAAAAATAAAATGATACTCTTTTTGTCTTAAAATGTTTCAAAATGAATGTTCAAAAAAATATAAATTTGTTCTTCTTTATCAAATGATATTGTCTGCTATGAGCCCAGCCCCCCACAAACTTATTTTTGGGTCATTCCCCAAAATACATCATACTAATGAAGTGAATGATCACTTATATCAGGAATACTTTCAACATAAGGCACACACCATATTATATTATTCACGAGGTTACACGAGAGAAAATCTCACGTATCACTCACACGCATTCTACTTAGAATCTTGATAACTCCACGTAAATGCAGTCATTAATATCTTGACCGACTGAAATAAACTGTCGTGTATCTGTATCTCTAAATTATATTTATAAAAATATAAATATTTTATTACATAAATCTATTTTCTTTATATAAAGCTACCTATAAGGTCAAGACTTGAAAAATAAGAACTCAATATTTAAATCCAAATTGACGTTCCTAGGAAATATCCAAAGGTATCCATGCACGGTTGGTTAAGGTTTTTAAACACGTCAT
This sequence comes from Adenophora triphylla var. japonica, assembly GCA_022495995.1. Lineage (NCBI taxonomy): Eukaryota > Viridiplantae > Streptophyta > Magnoliopsida > Asterales > Campanulaceae > Adenophora > Adenophora triphylla. Next base: position 111,541 of record JAFEMH010002881.1, read on the forward strand.
TATATGCTCAAAAATATTATTAATTATTCCATACTAGGTAATAAATTGTTAATTAAATATTTTTGATCAAGTAAAACTAAAAGTAATTGATTTGTCTTACCTACTTATCACTTTGGAAATAAAATAATTGTTCAGTTGACTCCTTAATTTTCCATTAGTCGCGAATGGAAGTCAATTCAAGAGTCGATCATAATTAAGAAAATAAATTGCAGCATCATGGCAATGGCTACAATTATAAGAAAATAATTAGTACGGATTTTTTTTGCCTGTTATAGACGTATAATATACATGCATACGAATAATTTTCTTTTTATATGAAAAGAAAAATTGTTTTACGTATAATAATTAAATTTAATTGAAAAAATGTACTATTTAATTGAATCGTACACTAACAAACTTTAATGTTTAGTATTCCATGTAAACTTAGTATATACTATAAATTTAAAAACAATATAACTATTTTATATAGAGTAAGTCTCATGTTAAACTATTTTTTTTTTCAAAAACATGGGAAAATTAGTTTTAAAAATGTTCAATGGCATTTTCGTAATTAACCGAAACTTCATTAAAAAGGTGTGGTGATATTTTTATAATTAACTGACATTTTTTCAAACACATTAATAGTATTTTTCAATGCTAGATTTAGTGTAAAATTGTGACAGTTTATCTTTTTTAGTGCAAGTGTTATTGTTAAATAATGCATCAGTGTTATGCTTAAAAAGTTTCAGTTTTTGTTATAAAAAGCGTCAGATGTGTTAATAAGTTTCAGCTATTTATGTAATTGTCACCGCGTCATTTTAAAAAAAGTTTCAATATTTTACAAAAATGTCACCGTGCGTTTTTTAAAAAGTTCTAGTTAATTACGAAAATACTATCACGCGTTTTAAAAACTAGTTTTTCCAAATTACTTGAAAAACTGATTTTTTTCTAAGATTTTGACTTTTATATTCAATTTTATTATTAATCTTTTGCAACTTAATCAAATATTTATAATATACATGTAAGGACATTAAAAGTATTTATTTTTCATGTCTTTTTACTTTTTAACTTGTCAACCTTTTTTTTAACCATATACTATGTTTGATTCAACGTATATATGGCTCCTCAAGTAAAAATGAAATCTATATTATACCAAAGTTTAGTGTATTTATAGTACTACTTTTATTTCAAAATACATCTTAATTATGTGCTTGAGCTAAATTTTGGGATGAAGCAAGTATAAATTGAAATATTAGTGATTTAAAAGTTAATTTTAAAAATGTGCAGTGACATTATCGTAATTATTTGAAACTTTTAAAAAAAGCGCACGGTAACATTTTTGTAAATAACTGATTTTTTTTTTTAAATGATGCGGTGACATTTTCGTAAATAACCGGAACTTATTAACACATCTGACACTTTTGATAACTAAAATTGTATTTTTTATCACTGCATATGACACTTTTTTAACACTAACAATTGCAATAGAAAAACACCAACTGACACAATTTTACACTAAACTTAACAATGAAAAACATTATTACTGTTTTTGAAAAAGTGTCAATTAATTACAAAAGTTTATCGTGCATTTTAAATGAAATACCATTACAAAAATGTAATCGTTCATTTTAAAAACAAATTTCTTCAATATATTTGGAAAAAAAAACTAGTTTTTATTCTTGTGCAATAACCGAAATACTCTTTCCATCAAAATGAACAAGTCAAACAAAGACTTTCATGCATTTGGATAGGCGATAGCACCGACCCAAACAATTAGTTTATGGCAATATGAACATCCTCAACTAGCTGGTTTTTTTCTTGCATTCCTTAACGTAACTCATAACCCTTTGTGGTGGTCCGCTTGGCAACCACAATTTAATTTAGAGTAATACTAGGGTTACAAAATAATCATAAAAATATGTTAACCAAATAATAGGTGTAATGATTTTATTAATATTTTTAATTATATTGCAGCGGATCCACTATCGATGTAATCAAGAAAATATCGCCAATTCATTATGTGATTAAGATTTTCTAACTTTTTTTTTATACCCCTAACAATACTCTTTAATTTAGGAGGACTATTATATTGATTTGATATTAATATCATGCCAACACATTAATTCTTTGGTCAGCAAATTGTCAAATACTGTACTACATTACTGATGCGATCGTATGAAATGAATTGGGCCCAAAATATTAGGAATCGGGCCCATTAACTCGTAATGGGCCGATCCTACTATACTTGGGCCGTCTCAGAGAACTGTGGTAATGGAGCGACATTAAGGGAGTGGGCCACGTGAGTAAAAATGAGGCAAAGGTACTAAGGCGCGTGAGAATACGGCTTTACAAGCAATAAGGCCATGCGGGAAACATGGCTGAGCAGCTACTGTCCCTATGAATGCGGGGGTAAGGGAAATTTGTTGCCGCAGGATATCTGGTTTAGGGCGACAGTCAGATTGTCGCCCCCTTTCCTCTTGTTGTCGCCAATGCGACATGGATCCTTGAGCGTTACCAGGGCACCGTTTCAATTGTCGCCTGCGTCCCTAACCCTAATATATTGGTGATGGATGATTGATGTGACAAGGTGAATAGTGAAATCCCACTAACTTGAGGTTGGTTGGGAGCCCTTCTTTGGATGATTGACAAGTGTCCCCCCATGTGCAAGGCACATGGGGGCTTGGGAGTATATAAAAGGTGAATAGTATCATTTGCATGGTATGTCTATCTCTCTCTACTCTCTCTCTCTCTAAGTTTCCATTGATAACCTTACCACCTTGATCATCTAACCTCATTCTCACGCCGGAGGGGGTTCGCCGGAGTCACCCCCGGCCTAGTTGACGTGTGTTCTTGTGTGTAGGCGACCAATCAACGAGGAAGCAGCCGAAGTATCCCAATATTCCAGTTCCTGTGCAACCAAGATTTCTTATGGTAGCATCAGTTGGTTCCGTTACCGGGACCTGAAATCTTCTTCTTTGTTTGGTTGTTTAGGGTTTGTGGTTGATAGAAGATCACCGTCAGTTCTCTTGTTGATGGGTTTGTGTTTTTAGGGTTCGGTGTTCTTGGTGTTAGTCCAGAAGTGGTTTCAGAGGTGGTTGTGTTGGGTTTTCAGTTGTTGTGCTTTAGTTTGTGATCGTTGATAAGCCCAGAAAGTGCCCAGAATGGGTCAAGAAAAAAATACCCAGGCGAAGGATACTCAGAATCTGGAGTTGGAGACCCCTAATCGCAAGGATACCCGCAAGGCGAGATCAGGAACTGTGCGGGAAGGCGAGGTTCATACGACTGAGACGGATTCGGCGATTAGGAGCGCAGGGAGGCGAGAAGATAGAGAGCGAGAAAAGAGGAGCAAGGGAAAGGCTGGAGAGCAAGATCCCGTTCCATCTAAAACCGATAGTGCCAGGGCCGAAGCTGAACAGCTAAGGAAGGAGAATAAGTATATGATGAAGGTTCTCGCGAACAATGAGAGATTGAAAAAGATGGGCCAGGCAACCACTGTGATCCCGCCAGAGTTTTCAGTTGAATTTGATGGGCAAGATAGGGGAAGGCGAAATGCCAGTCGGAGTGCGTCCAGGAGGGATGGTGGGCGAGCGAGGGACATGTCGCCGCCCGAGAGTGCAGAAAGAGATCATAGACGGCGAGATGGGGAAAGAGCGAGATCTGAGGGCGCTGGGGTCAAAAGAAGGCGCCTAGATCGAGATGAGGGAGAAAGGATTTATCACAAGTCAGGGAACTCGCGCGAAGACTCTTATTATTTTGGATATGAAAGTGATGAAGGATCAACTGCAGACAGGGATTATGTGCCAAGTCGCTCAAGATATTCTGATGATGAGATTTATGTGGAAGAAAGGTCCCAAAGGTCGAGGCGTTCTGATAGGGCCCGGCGGGATGAGCGGTCATCGCGCGACAGAGATCGCAGGCGGCGTCAAAGGGAGGATAGAGATAAGGAAAGGGAAAGGGCTAAAGTCGTAGAAGCTGAGAAGTTGGCAGAAGCCATTAAGGTTGCCGAAGCTCTGAAAGCCGCAGAGGCAGCTAAAATCACTGAGCAGGAGAATGCTAAGAAAAATGAAGATGAAAAATGGAAACAAGAGTTGGCGGAAATGGCAAAGCGAGTGAAAGAGTTAGAGGCGGGAACCAAGCCCCCAGAAGGGAAAGGTTCCTATTTAGCCCCATTTGCGAAAAATATTCAGATTGCCGCCCCTGACCCTGCTTTCCGCATGCCAAATTTGCCGAGTTATTCTGGGGTTTCAAGGGCTAACACTCACATTGGAGGATTTGAGGTTACTTTGTCGCTGTTGACTGAAAATGAGGCCGTAATTTGCAAGGCGTTTGCGAGCACTCTGGCCGATCATGCATTGAAGTGGTTTTTGGCACAGCCGGCGGAATCAGTGCTAGGGTATCAGGACCTTAAGAATAAGTTTTTAGCAAGATTCAGTGGGTCAGGAGCCCAGCCCGCACAAAAAACCGAGTTGTGCAGCTTGAAACAGAATGAAGGGGAGAGCATTTTGACTTTCACTGATAGGTTTATGGGAGTTGTAAACCGGATCGCCGATGTTAGTCAAAGCGAGATCATCATGTTATTTAATTCGGGATTGTTACCTGGGCACTTCAAAGCAGAATTTTGTATGCAATTGCCTAAGACAACTGGCGAGTTGTATGAAAGGGTTAGGGCATATTGCAGTGGTAGTAAGGAGGAAGTAGTCAAGGTCGCCCCGCCGGCAACAGGTTCTGGCAAGAAGAGTGCTAAAGAAAGAATTGAGGTTGTGAAAGAAGAAACCAAAGGCGAAAAAGGAGGTCGCAGCGGGAATCGCACTGGTGGGGGCAGGAGTGGCCGTGGACGAGGCCAGGATCAGGGAAGGATGATTAAGTTTAGTAGGCTGAATACTACCTTGGGCGAGATCTTGAGAAAAGAGGAATTCCCAGAGCCGTATCCCATCAGAGAAGGTTCTTATGCGGCCCGGGATCCGAACAAGTATTGCGACTTTCATAAGGATAAGGGGCATAGTACGGACGATTGCTACAATTTGAGAAGGTTAGTGCAGGGAAAAATTGATGCTGGCGAGTTCAAACAATACCTGGAAGGGAGTAAAGCGCGGGATGAAGGAGTGCGATAAGAGAGAGCACGGGATCGAAATGTTGTTGATGTGATTCAGGATCCGTTGCCCAGTGTCGCTGTTGGTCCCAAAGGTGGCAACAAGGGTGAAAAAACAAATAGAGGGGGTGAATAGTCATATAAATTTTTCGCCCTCTAATAAAAATTAAACCTCTTGCTTACAAAACCTCTTGCAGTGAATAAGAAACTACAAGTGAAGATGTAAAATGCACAGCGGAATATTTAGAGTTGCAAAGCGGTTTTGATAGAGGAGGTTTGTAAAGCGGTTTTAATAAAGTAGTTGGTACGTGCGGTTTACAAACAAGTGAGGTTTTGACACTGTTAACTCCAAACACTATTTCACAATAATGGATATCTAAATAAAGATCAAACAGATACAAAGATAAATAATTAGTAAGCACAAGAAATATAATTGCAGAAAGTAAGAACACGCTATTTGGAGTGGTTCAATCGATAAACGATCTACGTCCACTACCAAGATGGTTAGTCTTGGATTTCTAAGAGAGATTTTATATTAAGTATTGTGAGATTACAAAGTACAATAAAATCTTTACTATGAAGAACAAATCCAAAACTATAACCAGTGTATCTCAAGTGTTTAATCTATGTGATTAGAACAAATGAGGTGTGTGTGTGAGAACAAGATCAAGGCTTTTTAAATCTGTGAGATGTAGAGCTCAATGATTCTTGAATGTGTTAAGGCTTGATTTCTGGGCTGGGGAATATTTCTTGAAGTATGAAGATGAAGATTCAAAGGACTTAGAATTTCTGGGCAAAGCTTCAACTTCTTATGAACACAGCAATTTCTCAAGATTCAAACAATCTTCAAATGGAGAAGATTGGGGGTATTTATACCCAAGCATCCAAAATGTAGCCGTTGGACACAGCTGTTGAAGGACAGTACTTGATGCTTTCTTATTGGTCCACAGCAACCACTTTTGTCCTTTGGTACAGGAGTTGCAGATAAAGCTGATAATGCTCCAGCTGCAAGCAATGAGGTTTGGACACCTGTCACCTTTTCAAGATCATTGCAGATCTTCTCTGACAAAGAATCACGTGACAAGATAAGGTGGTTGACATTGGATATTGCTGATGTGGATTACAATGTCAGAGAGTGGTTTACTTCAAGGTTCAATCATTGGAGCGGTTCTAAAGTACAAGCGGTTTGACAAGAGCGGTTGGTAACTCCAATGAGGTTGCAAAGAGCGGTTGATGATGAGCTGCAAGGTGCGGTTCATCATAGGGCGGTTGCACTGGAGTAGTTCAAGGGTAGTTTCAAACAAAGGATTTCACTAAGCAAATGCTAAGGGCGGTTTTGCCAGGGCGGTTGAATGGGTGGTTTGAAACTTCTGAACTGCAACTCTCAATTCCAAAGAGTCTTGTGCCAGTCTTCAAGCCTAAATTTAACCTAATCTATAAAATGGACTTAACTAAAAATTGAAGTCTAAGCTTCATTACATAGGGTCCTAAAGTCCTTAAAATAGACAGGAGGTTATGGTATCAATCAAATCTAATACAAAAATAGGAGGGTTAAAACATCCATACCCAACAATCTCCCCCTATTTGATTGATGCCATTACCTACTATAACTAAAGCAAACATTGCACTTGGTAAAAACATGTCCATAAGAATTAACATGGTAATTCATGTCCCAAGTCAATGCACACACTTAGCTTAAGCTATAGATTTCTATACTTTCTAAAAGATAAAAACTTACAATATGGAAAGTAGAGAAATGCATTCAGTGCACTTAAGAATTGTGAGTTTAAGTTCAAAGTGCGGTTTAAACTGAATGTTTAAACATCAATTCAAAATAGTGATTTTAGAAAAATATTTGAATGAGGTTTTAAACTATAAGAGTTTTCATTGTTCTACAAACAAGTAGTTTGATATGAACAAAGTTTTTGGAACCATGATGCAATTTCCATTAATTCCTCAAGTGGTTACAAAACAGGAATGAAAGAAAATTACAGGGTTACAAAAACAAAAGTAAGTTGGACAAAAAGAAAATACAATGAGAGTGCGGTCCAACAAACAAAAGAGTTTACCCAAAAAAAATACAGAGCAAAAGCGGTTTAAGGTTGATGCGGTTCTTGACCTTGCTGCTGCTGCTGCGGTTGGTTGATCTCAGGGTTCCTTGCAAGATTTGATGCAGAGGTTTCAGTCTTCAAAGCTCTCCTGATCTTCCTAACTTCATCAGCGGTCCTTCCTTGGGCGGTCATCAATCTCTCTAAGATATTTGCTTGAGAATCAATTTTGAGATTGGCATCAGAGACTGCCTTGGAGTTATCAGATACTTGAGCAGTTAGCTCATCAATTAAGGTGTGAAAGGAGGAGTTCAAAGAATTGTACAAAGTGTGAACCTCCCCCTGAACTGCTGCGGTCTGAGTAGAGATAGCTTCAGTCATTGGATCAAGATTCACAGTCACTTGGATGGAGGATTTCAGCTCATTGACTGTGGCTTCAAGTTTGGTGGTGAATCCTAACTTGATATTTTCAAGGCGGTCATTGAATTCATCCTTGACTTCATTCAACTTGGCCATCAAGGCATCATCAAGGGAGTTTGTTTTGATCTCCAGCTGCTCTTTAACATTATCAATTTCCAGGAGGACATTTGCTTCAACCGCATTCAAGGCGGTTTGAAAGTCTTGAGAAGTAGGCGGTTGGGAATTGACAGTTTTAAGGAATTCAGCTTGGAGGGAATCAAAGGCGGTTTTGGTGGAGGTTGCAAGCTGGGAAATCATTTCCTTGAGATCAGAATCTCCAAATGATTGAATTTGAATGACACCTTCAGATAACTCTTTCTTGAATCCTTCAAAGCAAGAATCAGCTGAGGATTTGACAATGTTTGCTAAGTCCTTCTCCCTCTTAATGGCATCAAGCCTCTGAGCAAAACTCTTGAGGGAGTTCCTATGATCAGCCATTTGAAGGGTTTGAGAGGCAATCAGATGGGATTGAGATTCAGCAAGCTTCTGAAGGGAGCGGTTGGAAGCTTCAAGGGAGGCATTGGATGCGGTTAGCTTAATTATGTGGCCTTGGTTAATGAGAAGTTGGGATTGAATAAGGTTAAGAGTGGAAAGGATTTTGGAGTAGTCAGTGGGTGGAGGAGCGGTTGAAGATGATGGAATATAAGTGAAGGCAGGAGGCGGTTCAGAATAGGTAGGAGGAGCGGTTTGAGGTATTTGAGATAATAGGGTTTGGAAAATGCGTGAGGCAGGAACTGTAAAAGGGGATGAGGTTTGAGTTGAGATGGGTAGAGTTGGTGGTAAGGTAGATGGGGCGGTTGGGATGGGGGCGGTTGGAAGTGGGGTAGTTGGAATAGAGGTAGTTGGAATAGAGGTAGTTGGAATTGGCGCGGTTGATAAAGGTGTAGATTGAGTGGGAGCGGTTGATGTAGGGGCGGTTTGGATAGGAATAGAAGTAGTAGGAGGATTTGAGGTGATTGGGTTGGAATTAGTTGAATGAGATTTTTGTGGGAAAGAGATAGGTGATTTAGAAGGGGATTTATGGGTGCGTTTTGATATATGAGGGGATGAATGATGTGAGGGTGAATTTTGTGGTGAAGGAGTTGGATTTCTAAGTCTAGAGGTTGAATGGGCTGGGCCTGCTGATGGCTTGGATGTCCATTCAGTGAAGGCTTTGGGATTTGAGGTGGCTTGATGTTGAGGGGTTTGAAATTCAGAAGGGGATGATGAATTTGAATTGGATTGGGAGGAGGATTTATCAAAGTAGGAGGAGGTTTCACCAGGTATCTTGATGTTGGATTTGGCAATGGTGTGAAGGTAGTGTTTCTTTGGAGGGATTGATTTCTTGGCCATTTGTTTGAACCTCCTCTTCTTGGGATTCTCCCCCTGAGTGGTTGCAGTTTTAGGAGGTGGAGAGGGAGAGAGCGGTTTGGGAGAAACAGATTTGGAAGGAGAAATGTTTTGGTTAATGAATGGTGAAGAGGTCTAAGGTTGGATAGGTGAGGTAGGAGGAGTTGGAGCAGGAGATTTGGTTGGAGAGGGAGGCGGTTGGGTTTGAGGAAGAGGTTGCGGTTGGGGTTGCGGTTCAGCTTGCGGTTCAGTTTGCGGTTGAGAAGTAGCAAGCGGTTCAGAAGTAGATGGCTTACCCTTGGCAACTTTCTTCAATGCTGCCCTTCTTTCCAACTTGTCAATTTTTGCTTTATAAAAAGCAACCTTATCCTCTTCAGAGAGATTGGCGTGCTTGATCTTTACAGTTTTTGCCTTCTTGATAAGAGGGGCTATTCCAGCATCCTCTTCTTCTTCCTCATCATCTGGTTCATCTCTCAGAGTCATCTTCTCCTTAGCTTTAGCACTTGGACCAGCACCTGCGGTTTGAGCACGCGGTTGAGAAGGTGCGGTCCTTGGCTTCTTGAATTGTGGCTCAAGGACAATGTTCTTCTTTCTTGAGACTTTCTTAATGGCTTTTCCAAGAGCAGTAACCGCGGTTGCAGGAGACATCTCAACATAGAATTCCTTGGGGTTTAGAGTATCAGCATCATACAGGAATTTGTACTGGGCATCTCCAAATGAGTATCTGAAGTTGTGACAAACCCTGGTTCCAAGGGAGTCTCCTTCACCCATTGGCACTGAAAGTTCAGGAGTTGAGATTCTGAGATCCTCCAAGTGTTGATAGCTAGTAAACAAAGCGGTTAGGAGTCTGCAGAATGGTCTCCACCTCTGATGCTCATTCTTGATCTTGGATTGATAAGCATCAATTGAGCTACCCAGTTCTTTCATCAGGATCTTGGGCCAATTCAGCTTCAACCCATTGTAAATGGCACAGCAGTAAGTCCATTGCTGAGTAGTGAAGTTGTTGTGGTTACCAGTTTTCCCACATACATACAACCCTACTAAATAGCCCAAGTGGCTCATCAATTCACCAAACTCTCTTCTTGCTTTCTTCTTGTAATAACCAGATAGAGAGGTCAGATTGACAGTTGACTGAGCGGTTGCATCCAATACTTCCTGATCAACCTCCATGGGGCACCCTGACACATGAAATCCATAAGTACTTCTAATATCTAGATGATCAATAGATATATCGAAGCCTTCAACACTGCCAACCAGGCATTTGATCTTGGTGCCATCTGATAATTCTCTGTCTCCTAGAACAGCTGAGGAGTAAAATTGATCCACAAAGGAAGGAATGATATAAGATTGGCCTTTGTTGAAGAGAGGGAGGATTCCAGAGGTAGTGAGTCTTCTGATCATCTCTCTACCAAGAGCATCTCCTTGGAGCTCAGGCTCATTAATCTCTTAGCCTGGAAGAAAAAATTTAGGATCCTACAAAATGAAACAAAGGTTTTAGATCCATAAAGTGATTCACAATACACAAGCGGTTTGGGCATCCATGCGGTTGGCAATTGATGCGGTTGAAAATGTTGAGAACTCCAAACCTCAAGTAAATTGTGAACACAACAAAACACTAAGAAAATATGTAAAAGATTATACTAGTACGTGGCATTGTAATCCAAGTTTATCCCACACTGCAAGCGGTGCTTAGAGAGGAAGGTTATGGTGTCCAGCCTATATACTAAGTAATATCTCAAACACACTTGGCATGCGGTTGCAAAAGAATAAAATAGCTAACAGGCATGCGGTTCAAAATATTATGCGGTTCATGAAGAGCATGCGGTTCATAGAGATCCTGCGGTTCCAAATTGAACGCGGTTTTGGAAAGGTCATGCGGTTTCAAAAGAAAATAAAAATGCATGCGGTTCTTAATTGGGAATGCGGTTGTAAGTGGCATGCGGTTGATGTTTCAAAAACCAAATTTATTGAAAATTTTCTAAGTATGAGAAACAGATTTTGAAAATCAAGGGAACCAAAACATGTGACAATTTTAACAAGGCATATGAACAGTCATGTTGAAGACAATGATGAACACGAAGAACACTTAGAACACTAAGAACAGAGATTCAACAAAGGTTCACCAAAATCAACAAATAACATGTCAAAATGATCACATTGAACAAAAGAGAGTAACAATATAACATTAAAAATTCATACTTTGCTCAGAATCACCATGAAAAAGCAAGAACACTCAAATGGGTTTTTGAATGACATAAACTTAAAATCCAAAATCAGTGTTCAAATCATTGATTGATCGTAAAATAAATTACATATAAAGAATCTAACAGTTAATCCGAGCAAAACCCAACTGAAATCATACAAAATGATTAACATATGACACAGTTATGAAGAAAATTCATTCAAGGGTTTCGAAGCTTTTGAAGGTCTGATAATGGCGGATTCATGAATGATTTGCGTAAATAAAGAGAGAAGTAGTTAAGGAACACATACCATATCGTAGAATGGAGCTTTAGGTGCCATTGAAGATTCAAGATTTAAAGATTAAGTTTTGAAGATTTTTAGAGAGAGAGAAGATGAAGTTTGGTAGGAAAGTACACGGTGCGAGAGAGTGAAAAGGTGAAATTGTAAGGGTTGGTAGTTATTTATAGGAACATTCTCAAGCAAAGGACAGTTGAAAAGACATTTTGATTTTCCCATAAAAGAAATCATTTCTCTGTTTGCACCCTTTCATCTTCTTCTCTTTTGTCAATGACGGCTGACAAGAGAGTTTTAAATGCTAATGTTCCCTTTGCATTAAATGCATTTAAATTTTGAAATAACGTGGGAAAACATTTGCAAAAATGCCCTTATGTCAAAATGTGGACTGAAATGAAAATAAAGGAACTTACCTTGGGTCCACGTGGCAGTGCGGTTGAAAAGAGTTTTAAACCGCATAGCTTCTTAAAAAAAATTAAAACTTGATTTTGAAAATACCATACGTTGAAGGCGGTTTAAGATGAGGCGGTCACAAGCAGCATGCGGTTGACCACTCATGCGGTTTGAATGAACGCGGTTCAACAATGGTGCGGTTTGAAATTTTTAATAAGAAATACAACCTAAACTCAACACACAAGTTAGTCAATAAAAGGAATGGACTTATTTAAGTTCAAGCATACCCATTTCTCCTCTGAGGAAGGAAAACCTCTTGGAGTCAAGAGCCTTGGTGAGGATGTCAGCAATCTGATTATCTGTCCCCACATACTCTAAATGGATATTCCTCTTCTCCACATGGTCTTTGAGGAAATGATATTTGATATCAATGTGCTTGGTCTTGGAATGCATGACAGGGTTGTTGGAGACTGAAATTGTTGAAGTGTTATCACACATGATAGGGCAATTTCCTTCATGGATTCCATAGTCTACCAACTGCTGCTTCATCCAAAGGATTTGACAAAGAACAACTACCAAGAAAGCAATATACTCGGCCTCTGTGGTTGACACTGAAACTGAAGCTTGCTTCTTGCTGGCCCAAGCAACTAGTCTATTCCCGAGGAAATGACAAGTACCACTAGTGCTTTTCCTGTCAATAGTACAAGCTGCATAATCTGCATCTGAATAACCTACAAGATCGAAGTTCGAATCTTTGGAATACCAAAGTCCAAGGTTAGTGGTTCCAGATAAATAGCGAATTATACGCTTGACTGCAATAAGATGTGCTTCTCTAGGATCTGCTTGATAGCGAGCACATACACAGACACTAAACATAATATCTGGCCTACTAGCAGTTAAGTAAAGTAATGAGCCGATCATACCTCGATATAAAGTCTGATCAACTTTCTTACCTTTGAGATCCTTATCTAGCTTATTGCCGGTAGCCATAGGAGTATCATATGCTTTAGCATTTTCTAATCCAAACTTCTTTATCAACTCCTTGGTGTATTTGACTTGGCTGAGAAAAATACCTTCTTCGCATTGCTTGATTTGAAGCCCGAGGAAGAATGCTAATTCTCCCATCATGCTCATCTCAAACTTGCTTTTCATTAGCTTTTCGAAACGCTTACAAAGCAACTCATTAGTAGAACCAAAAATAATATCATTGACATATATTTGAACAAGTAAAGTATGCTCATTATATTTGGCAATAAAAAGAGTTGTATCGATTTTACCACGTTTAAATCCTTTTTCTAGTAAAAATTTAGAAAGAGTCTCATACCATGCCCTTGGAGCTTGCTTAAGTCCATACAAAGCTTTCTGGAGTTTGTAGACATGATTGAGAAATTTGGAGTCTTCAAATCCAGGCGGTTGGGCAACATACACGGTCTCTTGCAGTTCGCCGTTGAGGAATGCACTCTTTACGTCCATTTGATATAACTTGAAATGCTTGAAAGAGGCGTAGGCTAAGAAGATTCTGATAGCTTCCAATCTTGCAACTGGAGCAAAGGTTTCGTCATAATCAATTCCTTCTTCTTGCCTATATCCTTGTGCAACCAACCTTGCTTTATTCCTAGTGATGCTTCCATTCTCATCCATCTTATTCCTAAATACCCACTTGGTTCCTATCACTCCTTGATCCTGAGGTCTAGGCACCAAAGTCCAGACTTTGCATCTTTCAAACTGGTTGAGTTCTTCTTGCATAGCAACAACCCAACTGGAATCTTGGAGTGCTTCATCAATCTTCTTGGGTTCAACTTGAGATAAAAGTGAAGTATGCTCGTCATAGTTCGATCTCCTTGTTTCAACACCGGAAAACAGATCACCAATCACATTTGTGAGGGGGTGACTGCTGACTTCACGAACCTCCGGGGTAAGTCCGGTTGGACCGAGGTTTGCCAAGATCTTCAATTGGAACGTCGTTAGATCCTTCAAATAAGTCATGGAAGGTAAGTTGACGAAGAGGTTCAACAAGCCGGATAGGGAATTCTCAACTTCTTCTTCCTCGGGAGTTGTATCCGGGAGTAGGAACTTCAGGTGCGGTTTGAAAGGTGCGGTTTGAGGAAGGTCGGTTGAGGGTGCTGGATTTTAGGGTTGAGGTTCAAAGTGCGGTTTGAGGTTCACCTGCTTTCATTATGCTCAACAAAATCATCAGCAACATTTGGAGCCAAATGTGGCTCAAGGAGAGAATGCTCATCGAAAGTAACATGGACAGACTCTACTATTTTTAAACTAGTTTTATTGAAAACACGAAAAGCTTTTGAATGTTTAGCATACCCAACAAAAATACCTTCGTCGGCCTTGGCTCCGAATTTACCTCTATTTTCTCTTCCGTTGTAGAGGACAAAACATTTGCAGCCAAAGATCTTGAAGAATGCAATGTTGGGGGTTCTTCCTCGCCAAAGCTCATAGGGAGTTTTGTTATAGGTTTTGTTGATGAGGGAGCGGTTCTGAGTGAAGCATGCGGTATTGATTGCTTCAAATTTCAAAATACCGAGGCGCCTTTGCTTCGCATATCATTGTCTTTCCAAATTTCAATCAACGTCCTATTCTTCCTTTCTACAACCCCATTTTGTTGTGGAACACCAGCTGTGGAAAAATTGTGATCAATCCCATGGTCATCACAATACTGAGCAACACCGTTGTTCTTAAATTCCGTTCCATTATCTGATCGAACACTAACGATGTCGTCCTCTTTTTGAGTTTGGAGCCGTCTGAATAGTGCGGTGAGAATCTCATAACAATCATCTTTGGAAATCATCATCTCAACCCACGTATATCTTGAATAATCATCCACCACCACTAAAGTATATCTATTTCCTCCAATGCTGGCAGTGGTTACGGGTCCAAACAAATCTATGTGAAGCAGTTGTAAGCATCTTGAAGTTGATGGAGCGGTCTTGCTGGTGAAAGACGACGCGGACTGCTTACCAAGCTGGCATGCACTGCATTTCTCTGGATGGTGGTCAGCCACTTTGGGTAAACCACGAACAAGGTTTTCCCTACCAATCTTTGCAAGATACTTGAAGTTCAAGTGGCTCAACCTCTTGTGCCATAGCCAACTATTTTCAATCACATTCTTGGCTACAAAACAGAGGTTAGTAATACTACATGCAGAATTAAGATCAATAATGTAAATATTACTCTTACGAATCCCTGTGAGTAGGGTGACGCCGGAAATACTATCTTTGATAAAGCAGTTTGATGACGTAAAGTTGCAAAGCATTCCTTTGTCGCAAAATTGAGAAATTGAAAGGAGGTTGTGCTTGAGTCCATCGACAAGAGAAACCTTCTCAATAGTTAGATTTCCTCTCCTTATAACACCATATCCTATGGTCTTTCCTTTGTTGTTGTCACCAAAGGTTACAGATGGACCACTTGCTTCAACGACATCTTCAAGTAATGATCTATCTCCAAATATATGTCTTGGAAAGTGTACCACTATCAAGATACCATTCATTATCCTTGGAGTGACCAGCCATGAAGCAGAGGACCTGAAATGTAAACATTAAGAATGAGGTCCCCTTTTATTCCTTGGGTCCTTAAGTTAGCAACCCTTTACAATCCACACCTGTTTGACAGAAGGAGGTTTGCTCTTCCTGGCATTGGGTGTGAACCGCAAAAGGCATTCTGCAGCCTTGTGACCTAAACCATCACACACAGAACATTTATAAAAGCTACAAGCATCATGAGGTTTTACTAACTCCTTACTCTTCTTAAGAGTTCCATGCGGTTTGGGACAAGGAAGCGGTTTGGGAGGTGCGGTTCCAGCTAACATTCCAGCTGATATAAAGGGAACAGGCTTTGGTTTGACCACGTATTTCCTGGGAACGCTATTCTTGCTTTTGAAGGCAGGAGGAGCGGTCGAAGAAGAGACGCGGTCAGACCTAGAGTTAGCAGAACCGCCTTTTCCACCAGAAGCGGTTGGAGCAGGGATTCTACCAATTCCATAAGCCATTTCCTCTTCAGTGCTTCCACGTAATTCTTAGGTTTTAAACACGTAATTCTTCCCGTATTGCTTTCCTTTAGGGTAGACATAATTTACTTGTCTTGCTTTACCCTTACCCTTAGCAAGCTTCTCCTTGGGAATTTCTTTAGTTAGTTCTGGAAATTCCTCATCCTTTTCACTCGAGGATGCACACTTCTCCTCTTCCTCAGATCCAAACCCTAGACCATCCTTAGTTCCAGGAGGAACTTGGAAGTCCATGATTTTATCCTTGGTGGATTGAGACTTGAGCCACGAATCAACAATCTTTTGGAGATCGTTGATTTGGGTTACCAAGTCATCATTCCGGAGTTGAAGTGCAGCAACCTTAGTTTCAAGGATGCGGTTCGATCAAGAAGAGGAGTCATACTTTTGATTTGGTCCTTAAGATTTGAAATTTCGGACTTCATCACGCTTTTCTCCGTCTTGCATGCATTAAGTTCATCATGAGCTAAGCTTAAGGCTTTCTTAAGATTAGAGAATTGATGGATCACCATTTCAGCTTCCTTGAACATCCTTTCATGTTCCATGGGAGAAACCTCTTTCACCACCTTTTTCAAAATTTTCTTCTTTGGAATTGTTTTTGAAGGTGGAGCATTTGTAGGAGGAAAAATGGGACGTGAATACGAGCAATTTCCTATCTTAATGCTAGGAGTAAGCTTGATATCATCATCCAATTTAAAATTTGGAAGTTTTGTAGAAACCTCCTTTTCTTTCATATCAGGCAACTCAAATGATTCAGAATCTGAGTCATCAGAAGCTTCTGCAATTAAGCAGAGGTTAACCTCTTCGGTTTCACCGTCACTTCCATCCTCAGAATCTGTTTCAATCCAAGTTGCTAATTCCTTGGAATTCTCTTCCTCCTCAGCAACCATTCCCTTACGATGAGAAAATTTCGAAGGAAAAGTTTTCTTTTTCATGTATTCATATTTAGGCTGTGGACACTCAGATGCAAAGTGGCCAGGTTTCCTACAGTTGTAGCAAACCAAGTCACTCTTCTTCTTTGTATCTGCAGCCCTAGAAAATGTTGCAGGAGGTTTGCCTTTTGAAAATGATTTTGTGAAAGGTTTTGAGGATTTTCTAAATTTTTGGAATCTTTTCACAAACATGGCAAAATCATCATCATCCATCTCGATGAGTGATGAGGTTGATATGGAAGGATCTGCAGTTTGATTGGATGTGGATGGTTTCTCTTCATGTTCCATTACAGACATAGAAAGCGATTTGGTTTTCCCTTCTATCTCTTCAATATGATTTAATTTAAGTTCATAGACTCTAAGATTGGCATACAAGTTACTTAATGACCAAGTACCCAATACTTTGGAGTCTTCTAGAGAGGTAGCCTTATTTACCCATCTAGAACCTAAAGCAGATAGGAAAGTCATATTGATTTCCTTATCGGTTAAAGTTTTACCAAGAGATCTACAAGCATTAACTACCTCAACATAGCGATCGTAGGTTTGACGCAAGGTTTCGTTGGATTTTCTGTTGAAGTTGTTGTAGGATCTTTCAACAGTGTATAATTTGTTTTCCTTGCACTCTTCGTCACCTTCGAGGTAGCTCTCTATGGCATCCCACATCTGCTTTGCGGTTTTGAGGTACATCACTTTCTGTAGAGTTGATACGGGGAGGGTTCCAGAAATGATGAACCTCGCCTTGCTGTCCAAGGCAAATAATCTCTTCTCTTCATCCGACCACTCTTCTTTTGGCTTTTTGACTTCTGGAGTTTCAGCACTGGTGGTTGCATCAGTGTTAGCCTTCATTGGAATTAGAGGGCCATTGATCACGCACTCCACCAGCATTTCATCAATAGTTTCCAAATGAATGAGCATTCGGCACTTCCAGATGTCAAAGTGGTCTTCGTCCAAAATTGGAATGTGTGAATAGTTAACAGTATTCATTGTCTTTGTATTTGCCATATCGAATCGGCACACAAGCTGTTAAGCTTGAAAAACAGTGATTTTAAAATGTGTTAGCTCTGATACCACTTGTTGATCCCAAAGGTGGCAACAAGGGTGAAAAAAACAGCTAGAGGGGGGGTGAATAGCTGTTACAAATTTTTCGCCCTCTAATAAAAATTAAACCTCTTGCTTACAAAACCTCTTGCAGTGAATAAGAAACTGCAAGTGAAGATGTAAAATGCACAGCGGAATATTTAGAGTTGCAAAGCGGTTTTGATAGAGGAGGTTTGTAAAGTGGTTTTAATAAAGTAGTTGGTACGTGCGGTTTACAAACAAGTGAGGTTTTGACACTGTTAACTCCAAACACTATTTCACAATAATGGATATCTAAATAAAGATCAAACAGAGACAAAGATAAATAATTAGTAAGCACAAGAAATATAATTGCAGAAAGTAAGAACACGCTATTTGGAGTGGTTCAATCGATAAGCGATCTACGTCCACTACCAAGATGGTTAGTCTTGGATTTCTAAGAGAGATTTTATATTAAGTATTGTGAGATTACAAAGTACAATAAAATCTTTACTATGAAGAACAAATCCAAAACTATAACAGGAATATCTCAAGTGTTTAATCTATGTGATTAGAACAAATGAGGTGTGTGTGTGAGAACAAGATCAAGGCTCTTTAAATCTGTGAGATGTAGAGCTCAATGATTCTTGAATGTGTTAAGACTTGATTTCTGGGCTGGGGAATATTTCTTGAAGTATGAAGATGAAGATTCAAAGGACTTAGAATTTCTGGGCAAAGCTTCAACTTCTTATGAACACAGCAATTTCTCAAGATTCAAGCAATCTTCAAATGGAGAAGATTGGGGGTATTTATACCCAAGCATCCAAAATGTAGCCGTTGGACACAAATTGTTGAAGGACGGTAATTGATGCTTTCTTATTGGTCCACAAAGAACCACTTTTGTCCTTTGGTACGGGAGTTGCAGATAAAGCCGATAATGCTCCACCGCAAGCAATGAGGTTTGGACACCTGTCACCTTTTCAAGATCCTTGCATCTTCTCGACAAGGAATCACGTGACAAGATAAGGTGGTTGACATTGGATATTGCTGATGTGGATTACAATGTCAGAGAGTGGTTCACTTCAAGGTTCAATCATTGGAGCGGTTCTAAAGTACAAGCAGTTTGACAAGAGCGGTTGGTAACTCCAGTGAGGTTGCAAAGAGCGGTTGATGATGAGCTGCAAGGTGCGGTTCATCATAGGGCGGTTGCACTGGAGTAGTTCAAGGGTAGTTTCAAACAAAGGATTTCACCAAGCAAATGCTAAGGGCGGTTTTGCCAGGGCGGTTGAATGGGTGGTTTGAAACTTCTGAACTGCAACTCTCAATTCCAAAGAGTCTTGTGCCAGTCTTCAAGCCTAAATTTAACCTAATCTATAAAATGGACTTAACTAAAAATTGAAGTCTAAGCTTCATTACATAGGGTCCTAAAGTCCTTAAAATAGACAGGAGGTTATGGTATCAATCAAATCTAATACAAAAATAGGAGAGTTAAAACATGCATACCCAACAGTCGCTCAGTTGGATAATCAAATCATGATGTTGTCGCACAGCTTCGTGTTAGTACCCGACCTGAAAATACCCCTGATAGGCATTAAGGAACCTCTGAGGAACTCTCAGTCATTTATGAGTTTCAATAGGCTCAAGTAATATTTCCCCGAAAGCCCTTATTTGTAGTTTTAGAATCCCGATAGACCAAATGTCAGCTAAAACTTCCGAAGGCCATAACTTTCTCATACGAACTCCGTTTTGGGCCCACCGCATATCAAATCGAACGCGAGAACAAGATCTACGCAAAGGTTCGATCGACCCTTTTCAAAAGTGCCGATCGACCCTTCTTTTAAAGGTTCGATCGACCCTTTTCAAAAGTGCCGATCGACCCTTCTTTTAAAGTGCCGATCGACCCTTTTCAAAAGTGCCGATCGACCCTTCTTTTAAAGTGCCAATCGACCCTTTTCAAAAGTGCCGATCGACCCTTTCAGTTTTCCCACATCACTTTCGTAACCGTTCCTCCCCAATTCCTTTCACTATATAAACCCCACTCCGTCTCACACTTTAAACACAGAATCATTCTACGGAAAACTCAAGACAAAACTTGAGATTTCCTCCATAGAAGACTTGAGACTAAACTCGAGTTTTCTAAGTCTAAATATTTTATTAAGAACGTTCTTCGAATCTTCATAGATTCGATCCAAAAGCCTTGCCATCATTAGGTAAGTCTTCTGTTTATTCTTTCTGTCTTTATTATTATTGTCTTTATTATTATGCTAGATTTATTGTTTGCATGCTTAGTATATTTTAATTACTTTATTTCTTGCTTATGTCATATATGCTAGATTTAGGGCTATTTTAATATATTTAAATATGCAATAGCCGAGGATGATCTAAGGTTTCGCCCAAGGAACTCAATGGATCTAGGAACTATTTCTTTCCTTCCACCTTAGTAATAATTGTCCCATGATCAACAATCCCCCAAGGATGAACGTTGATTAGTGCACCTTCCGAGGGCCTAACTCAAAGGTTCTAGGGTGTGATCATTAATTAATTCTTTCTCTCCCCTCCTCCTTATGCATGATCCCGTTTCTTCTATCTATTCCTGTAAACACCACACACAACTAACACCCCACATGCTAGAAAGACCGATTCGTCGGGCAATAGGAGTGATAACGCTTCTTCTTCTGTTGTAACTTGACCCCCGAACCCAATTAACTGTTTAGCCTTTTTTCAAAGCTTTGGGCTATATCAAAGTGGCGTGGCGACTCTCAAAATTTAAATTAATATTTTTAATATGGTTTAAATCGAGTGTCACTAAATGAATATCCTATTTCGATCCGACATTATATGATTATTTATTTCAAACCTCCGAATGCGCGTTGCATCGGGACGGGGTATTCACAGTGGCGACTCTGCTGGGGACTGTTTTGAAATTTTTTCAAACTAAGTGGGTCAGACTTTCGTTTTCTTGTATGGTGTTGTATTTCTTTTTCTTTATTCTTAACTGTTGCATTGCATGCATGCTTCTCATGTAAATAAAAAATCTTTCTCTTAAAAAAAGAATTAGACTTTTTACCTCACACTACCACTAGAGTCCGTGTCACACTGCACAGACACCCTTTAACCCTTCGGAGAAGCCAAAGTGCGGGAAGTGTGGTGATCATGTTGCCTCCCTTCCGAGTCTCACTTGGTCATCCACTCATCAGTGCGCTTCGGCTGCACGGTGGGAGCCTGAAATCTAACCCTTGTGTCACCCACTTTGTTAAGAGTACACTCCCTGTGACCGGTTGGTTTGACTAGCTTTTTTATATAGACAATTAATAAGGTCTTTATTTTGAGTCACTACGAATCAGTGATAAGTCAAGATCTATAGAGAGAAAAGAGCACAAAAATTTGATTTCCTTTTAAAAGGATGTGCCATGTAAGGTCGAGTGCTTGTTAAAAGATCTTGTCTTATCATAGGTCTGTAGTACTTCCCATAAATATCATCTTAAATGTCTATATGAGACGGTTAGTCGTTAGGATCCACCACTTTAGGACCTTTAGTTAGTTGCAAAAAAGGGGTATCCCTTCCAACCAAGAGTAGGTTCTATAAAATAGAGGGCTTTTTTGTAAATAAAGTGCTTAACTATCCCTCATTTCTAGGACCCTCCGAGGTCCGCTCCTCATTTCTAGGACTCTCCGAGGTCCGCTCCTTATTTCTAGGACCCTCCGAGGTCCCCCCTTCATTTCTAGGACCCTCCGAGGTCCCCCCTTCATTTCTAGGACTCTCCGAGGTCCGCCCTTCACTTCTAGGACCCTCCGAGGTCCGCCCTTCATTTCTAGGACCCACCGAGGTCCGGTCCTCATTTCTAGGACCCTCCGAGGTCCACTCTCCATTTCTAGGACCCTCCGAGGTCCGCTCTTTACTCCTTGGACCCTTCAAGGTCCACACCCTCTACTGCGGACCGCCCTAGGTCCAGTCTCTCTATCTTGGACCGTTCAAGGTTCACTCTTTGACCCTTCGTGGTGCTCTTCCTATACTATGTCCACTCTCCCAATCTTGGACCATTCAAGGTCCACTTCTCATATCTTGGACCGTTCAAGGTCCGCTCCTCTTCTCTTGGACCCTTCAAAGTCCACTCCTCATCTCTTGGACCCTTCAAGGTCCACACTCCTCATATCTTGGACCGTTCAAGGTCCGCTCCTCTTATCTTGGGTCGTTCAAGGTCCGCTCCTCATATCTTGGACCGTTCAAGGTCCGCTCTTCTTCTCTTGGACCCTTCAAGGTCCACTCCTCTTCTCTTGGACCCTTCAAGGTCCACTCCTCTTCTCTTGGACCCTTCAAGGTTCACTCCTCTTCTCTTGGACCCTTCAAGGTTCACTCCTCTTCTCTTGGACCCTTTAAGGTCCACTCCTCTTCTCTTGGACCCTTTAAGGTCCACTCCTTTTCTCTTGGACCCTTTAAGGTCCACTCCTCTTCTCTTGGACCCTTTAAGGTCCACTCCTCATCTCTTGGACCCTTCAAGGTCCACACTCCTCATATCTTGGACCGTTCAAGGTCCGCTCTTCTTCTCTTGGACCCTTCAAGGTCCACTCCTCAATTTAGGACCCTTCGAGGTCC
Organism: Adenophora triphylla var. japonica; assembly: GCA_022495995.1. NCBI lineage: Eukaryota > Viridiplantae > Streptophyta > Magnoliopsida > Asterales > Campanulaceae > Adenophora > Adenophora triphylla. The sequence continues at coordinate 133,910 of JAFEMH010002881.1, forward strand.
ACTCTCTCTATCTAGGACCATTAAAGGTCCACCTTTCCACCTGAGACTCTTCGAGGTCCACCCCTCGTCTCTTGGACCATCCATGGTCCATTCCTCTACCTTAGACCCCCATGGTCTACAAGTTAGGACCCTTCAAAGTTCTACCTCTCATCTCTTAAACCATCCATAGTTTAGATCCTTTATCTCTAGCATCCTTCAGCCAAAGACCAACCAAGGCCAATCCTCACCCAAGACCAAATTAACTCACCTAGATCACCCTCATTTGACCAAGGATCGAGTCATCTTCCTCTCCCTTTTTCACCAAACGGACTCTTTTACATTCATCCTCTCTCTTTCTCTAAACTTAACCCTGGTTGTATCATCAATCGGGGCCCCCTCGAACTACGGTGACCTGAGACTCATACCTTAAATGGTAAGGGTTACGTAGGCAACTTCAGCCCGGTCAAACTCAAAATTGTGGAGGTCAAATATTTTCTCAAGGATGCCTTAAGATTAATTATGAATCTAATTCAACTCATTGGTTTGACTCCGCCATATGTTCTTACAGAATTCCACATCATGTCTCTGGAGAAAAGCATTGAAGCCCTCAAAGAAGTCTCAAACATGAGGTTGGGAGTGATCAACCTCCTCAAAGACATGCATGAAATTGAGCAAAGATCATTTGTCCTACATTCAGAATACTTGAGAAGAGTTCCTCCTCATGTTCAATTCCGGGGTCCCTATCATCCACATGCTTATGGTTCCCCTTATGGTCCTACACATCGAATTTCTCATTCAGAGGCCTGCTGTGGCCACCAACCAACGAAAGGCACCAATACCCGAGAAGGAGATCAACAAGGAACATTTTGATGACTTAGGAATGCCTGTGGGTGAGTTCTTCGACATTTTGGTGGAAAAGAGTTTGATCAAGCCGCTCGAGAATTACAAGCCTATTAACCCGAGAGCTAACTTGGATACATCCAAGTTTTGCAGATACCACAAGTACGTTGGGCATACCACTGACAACTGTAAGCAGCTACAACGCTTGATTCAAGATTTGATCAACCAAGGCCTCATTAATGAAGAAGCCCTCGTACTTCAAGGAAGGATTTAGATTCATTCAGTCTTGTAGGTTCTAGTGTGTCTTTCTTACTTCCACTTTGGGCATTGGTATGTAATGTCCACTTTAGATTAGTTACTTCAATAATAAAAGAGTCTTTCTTTCTTTTCTCTCTAGACTTGAGACATAATCTCGCATTACTTTCAAGAAGATTGTTTTATTTATAATTATCACTTGGTTGCTAATCTCACTGATAAACTCACCGGCTAATAAAGTAAACAATGAATGAATGCTTTGATTGGAGTAAACAACTCACCGTTCCTTCTTCATATACACCATCCCTATACATCCCTCTCTCATACACTCTTCCCATACTCCACCATATACTTTCCATACACTATCGCCAGACCCTCTCCTTGTACACTCCCCCTATGCTCCCTCGAGCCTACACTTCCCCAAATACACTCTCCCCCACTTGACCTCCTTTCCATATGGTCAAGACAAGCCCAAAGACCGTTGTTTCTCATCATCAGAAAATAGCTGCTCACGCCACTTTAAAGAAGATGCAAAGAGTTGTTCCTATCCTTCACAAGTGCTGCATGAATATCAACTTGGGGCTCACCAACCCCCCAACCTCGCGTCTCCTCTGATTTTCCATTTGATCGATAAACTTTCATTGAATATGCTCACATATCTTTCTCATGGTCTGAATATATTTTGCCTTGCTTAAAAAATCAGTTAAATGAGTTTGCATTTATTTTAAATACTCTTTTGAGAATGCTATCCAGTAGCGATTGAAGCTTAAACCTCTCACCATAGGAAGCCATAACCTTATCCTCACTAAATAATACCCTTTCATTTCAAGATCGACAAGTTTTGAAACCCTAAAGAAGAAGCTCATACTAGGGGCTCCCCTGATTCACAAAGGAAGTAATCACCTCCAAGCTCAAGAAAGGCGGAATGCAAAAGAAACTCATACAAGGGGCTCCCTCGAAGGGACCACCTCCAAGCCCAAGAGGGAAAAGGTAAAACCATCCTAAGGCATACACTAGGGGCTATCGCGAGCAAACAAATCCGAAGGCTTTTCTCGATAAGAGGGTGTTTGAAAAAAAAAATAAAAACTTCATCACCCCGAAGTGAACCTCCCATCGCAAAGGTTGTGAAAACGAGACATTGAGTGAAGGTCCTATCGTGATCAAGTTACCTGCTGAAATCACAACAAACTCGCGAGAAGAAGCAACAAAGATTCCCTCTTGGACAAATCCCATAAATCCATTCCAAAGTCCATCCTCTCACTTTTAGAGGATTCCATCACCACCCTTAAACTTGCCAAAATCAAAGTTAACCTCACTCTTAGAGGTCCTGAAGAGGCAACAACAAGAAAATCCCTTCACCTTAGAAATCCCAAACACTCAAAGAAAAGGCCCAAATTGACCTCTCACTTTAAGAGGTCATGTTAATCATCACCTCATGATCGATCGCAATCCAAAGCCCAGCTACAACCGCTACCGGATGGCATTCTCAAAAGATTATTTAAAAGAAATGCATATTCAGATTTTTGAGTCACTTGTTATCCTACGTGAGCATATTACATATTCTCTCAAAAGTTTGGGAACTTGTCCTATTCTTGAAATTCGTTCATTCGACTCCTCAAACACTGTCTGCAAAAGTCTCACTGGGGCTTCGCATCCGTGCCTCTCAGCGGCACTCCGGTAAAAGCAAGGAGACACGCGCCGGTGACTACTCCCTCGGCTTGCGAGAACAAAGGAACAAAGAATCTTCACTTGAAAGAATGAAAAAATCTTTGGGTTATAATCAGTCAATTCCCACCTTTTCTTCCACCCAATCTTTTTTCTATTTTTCATTCTTTCCCATGAAGGAGATCAATGCAGCGGCAGCCCGCACCACAATTACCACCGAATGTAGCAAAGCAAGCAACAACGGAACATCCTTCTCCTTCTAAAGACAAGCCAGATTTCACCTTCAAATCAAAACATTCATTTGTTTACCTATATAATTGGAATTTGATAAACCAATCAGTGAGGTCCATTCACGAGCAATCAAGATATAATTCTGAATAAAATAATTCTTCAAATGTCTCGACAAGTCTTCTTTTTCTACATCATAGGAAAATAGAGCCAAACACTCGTCTTTCTGCCGAGGGACTTCCATACACTTTTCCACACCTTGTGATGCTTATACTCTCCCAAAAGAGTCAAACCCAAAAGCGAAAGTGTCATACACGAAATCGGGATCCATTCCCACCTTCGAAAAAATGCGCCCCTGCACATATACCTTTCCGAGTCTTGTCCAGTGACTGATTGACCATTGTTCGAAACAAGGGGTCGCCCCCGTGGCCGCAAGATGACTATGTCTGCAAATAGGGATGCATTGAATCTCTCCAAGCTGGGGCTTTTATTAAGCTGTTCTCTCAGGCTCTCTTCAGGTTTGCTCTGCATCATCAACTGGGGCTTCGCCATTCCCTTCAGGTTTGCTTTGCATCATCAACTGGGGCTTCGCCATTCATCATCAATCGACTTCGCCAAGGTCACTTCATCAAACATTGGGGCTCCCCTCAACAAAAATGGGTCGACTATGTGCTCTAACAAAAATCGGAGCTCCAATGAAATCATATCTAGCATGAAGGGCATCCCTTGTCATCAAGATCAGCATGTGGCAAACTCTTTGAGTTAGTTAGAAACATGATTAATCATAAGGCCTCTTTATCAAATAAACATACTTTCAAAATACTGTCCTCCTTGGTACCTTGTTTACAAAAATCACTCTTTGGTCTCCACAAATTTTCAAACTCTTCAAATCTATCAAAAACGTATCTCTGTGACTCTCAAGATGACTCGGCCCTTATCTCTGGACATCAAACTCACCTAATCCCACCTTCTCGGCCTCGCCTAGTTTAAACCATAACCTTTCTGCTCAAACTGCCTTGTTCAGACTTACCACAAATGTAAAACCCTAGCCCTAAGCCTAGATAACAAAAATCTCTCTAAACCCTAGCTTCAAGCAAGCCTAGGTAACAGAAATCTTTCTAAACCCTAGCCCTAAGCCTAGGTAACAAAAATCTTTCTAAACCCTAGCCCTAAGCCTAGGTAACAAAAATCTTTCTAAATCCTAGCCTCAAGCAAGCCTAGGTGACAAATACATTTCTAAACCCTAGCCTCAAGCCTAGGTGCAAAAACCTTTCTAAACCCTAGCCTCAAGCCTAGGTGATAAATACCTTTCTAAACCCTAGCCTCAAGCCTAGGTGACAAATACCTTTCTAAACCCTAGCCTCAAGCCTAGGTGACAAATACCTTTCTAAACCCTAGCCTCAAGCCTAGGTGACAAATACCTTTCTAAACCCTAGCCTCAAGCCTAGGTGACAGATACCTTTCTAAACCCTAGCCTCAAGCAAGCCTAGGTGACAAATACATTTCTAAACCCTAGCCTCAAGCCTAGGTGACAAAAACCTTTCTAAACCCTAGCCTCAAGCCTAGGTGACAAATACCTTTCTAAACCCTAGCCTCAAGCCTAGGTGACAAATACCTTTCTAAACCCTAGCCTCAAGCCTAGGTGACAAATGCCTCTTTCTAAACCCTAGCCTCAAGCCTAGGTGACAAATACCTCTCTAAACCCTAGCCTTAAGCCTAGGTGACAAATACCTCTCTAAACCCTAGCCTTAAGCCTAGGTAACAAATACCTCTCTAAACCCTAGCCTTAAGCCTAGGTGACAAATACCTCTCTAATCCCTAGCCTTAAGCTTAGGTGACAAATATCTCTCTAAACCCTAGCCTTAAGCCTAGGTGACAAATACCTCTCTAAACCCTAGCCTTAAGCTTAGGTGACAAATATCTCTCTAAACCCTAGCCTTAAGCTTAGGTGACAAATATCTCTCTAAACCCTAGCCTCAAGCCTAGGTGACAAATATCTTTCTAAACCCTAGCCTCAAGCCTAGGTGACAAATATCTTTCTAAACCCTAGCCTCAAGCCTAGGTGACTAGCCTCAAGCCTAGGTGACAAATATCTTTCTAAACCCTAGCCTCAAGCCTAGGTGACAAATACCTCTCTAAACCCTAGCCTTAAGCCTAGGTGACAAATGCCTCTCTAAAACCCTAGCCTTAAGCCTAGGAGACAAGACTCCTCTCTAAGCCTTAGCAATGATTATCCCAATCTTTTAATCGCTTGGTTCTTCGGCTCGGTAAGCCATAATAATCCCAATCAATTCACACAACTATTCTTCATCAATAAACAGTAGCCTAAGTCCTTTGGCAGCTACAGTTTCCCGCATTTTAGAGGTCTATCCTCCATTTCAAGGGTCCGTCCCGCATCTTCAAATGGTCCGTCCCGTACCTTCAAAGGGTCCGTCCCGCATTTCAGAGGTCTATCCTCCATTTCAAGGGTCCGTCCCGCATCTTCAAAGGGTCCGTCCCGTACTTTCAAAGGATCCGTCCCGCATTTCAGAAGTCAAAATTATCCAATCTTTGGGTGACTCCCCGTACAGTCAAATCTTTGGGTGACTCCCACAAAAGTCAAATATTTGGCTTTTGATTCCCACACAGCTTTTTCCCACATTGCCCCATACACTTTCTCTCAGTACGCGAATCAAGACTAAACTTGGTTTATTTGCACAACACACGGAGAAATCAAGACTACACTTGATTTGTTCCATCACACACAATTTTCAAGGGGAAAATCAAGACTATACTTGAATTTCCTTTCCACAACATATCTTCACACGGAGAAATCAAGACTACACTTGATTTGTTCCATCACACACAATTTTCAAGGGGAAAATCAAGACTATACTTGAATTTCCTTTCCACACATTATCTCACAACATATCTTCACACGGAGAAATCAAGACTACACTTGATTTGTTCCATCACACACAATTTTCAAAGGGAAAATCAAGACTATACTTGAGTTTCCTTTCCACACACAACATATTTTCCCACGGAGAAGGCAAGACTATACTTGATTCTCCTTTCCGTACATCTCTCAATATTATTTGAATCGCCCTTAGATTCGATCCCCAAAGCCTTGCCACAAATCGCATCTTTGGCTTGAGACGCTGCACGTCCGCCACTCGGTACTAAACGCCCACGTTTCGAACTACGACTTGGCTTGATTCCTCTTGGGATACGTAGGTAGCCCGACGTGGGTCCAGCCACTTGACCTACTCCGGTCATCCTTTTGCGACTCAACTCAAGTCCAAAAACCTCACATCCACAAGGTCACTTTCCTTACCTCCTGAAATCCCTTTTTTCAGGACGGATCCTATTCTTTTATCGTCGACCCCACTTGTCTTACAAGAAGCGTCGCCGAGGGGCTACTGTTAGTACCCGACCTGAAAATACCCCTGATAGGCATTAAGGAACCTCTGAGGAACTCTCAGTCATTTATGAGTTTCAATAGGCTCAAGTAATATTTCCCCGAAAGCCCTTATTTGTAGTTTTAGAATCCCGATAGACCAAATGTCAGCTAAAACTTCCGAAGGCCATAACTTTCTCATACGAACTCCGTTTTGGGCCCACCGCATATCAAATCGAACGCGAGAACAAGATCTACGCAAAGGTTCGATCGACCCTTTTCAAAAGTGCCGATCGACCCTTCTTTTAAAGGTTCGATCGACCCTTTTCAAAAGTGCCGATCGACCCTTCTTTTAAAGTGCCGATCGATCCTTTTCAAAAGTGCCGATCGACCCTTTCAGTTTTCCCACATCACTTTCGTAACCGTTCCTCCCCAATTCCTTTCACTATATAAACCCCACTCCGTCTCACACTTTAAACACAGAATCATTCTACGGAAAACTCAAGACAAAACTTGAGATTTCCTCCATAGAAGACTTGAGACTAAACTCGAGTTTTCTAAGTCTAAATATTTTATTAAGAACGTTCTTCGAATCTTCATAGATTCGATCCAAAAGCCTTGCCATCATTAGGTAAGTCTTCTGTTTATTCTTTCTGTCTTTATTATTATTGTCTTTATTATTATGCTAGATTTATTGTTTGCATGCTTAGTATATTTTAATTACTTTATTTCTTGCTTATGTCATATATGCTAGATTTAGGGCTATTTTAATATATTTAAATATGCAATAGCCGAGGATGATCTAAGGTTTCGCCCAAGGAACTCAATGGATCTAGGAACTATTTCTTTCCTTCCACCTTAGTAATAATTGTCCCATGATCAACAATCCCCCAAGGATGAACGTTGATTAGTGCACCTTCCGAGGGCCTAACTCAAAGGTTCTAGGGTGTGATCATTAATTAATTCTTTCTCTCCCCTCCTCCTTATGCATGATCCCGTTTCTTCTATCTATTCCTGTAAACACCACACACAATCAACACCCCACATGCTAGAAAGACCGATTCGTCGGGCAATAGGAGTGATAACGCTTCTTCTTCTGTTGTAACTTGACCCCCGAACCCAATTAACTGTTTAGCCTTTTTTCAAAGCTTTGGGCTATATCAAAGTGGCGTGGCGACTCTCAAAATTTAAATTAATATTTTTAATATGGTTTAAATCGAGTGTCACTAAATGAATATCCTATTTCGATCCGACATTATATGATTATTTATTTCAAACCTCCGAATGCGCGTTGCATCGGGACGGGGTATTCACACTTCGACATCCCTCCGTTTGTCGCTAGCGAGGACAGGGTGATTAGTTTTTCGAGAAGTGAGCTGGCTGCTACAAGGGGTCATGGGAACCAACCAGTGATCATCACCATCTGTCCGGGAAACAATGTAGTGCATCGCGTGATGGTGGATTCAGGAGCGAGCAGGAATGTTTTGTATTATGAGGCTTTCAAAAGGATGAATTATACTGATGCGAACTTGGTGCCCTACAAGGGATATCTAGAGGGATTTACAAATCATTCAGTCAAGGTTAAGGGGACGATCATGTTGGAGGTAGAGATTGGCGAAGGTGAGCAGGCGAGAAGTGAGCAAGTGGAGTTTATGGTGATTGATTTGGTTTCCGCATATAATGCCATAGTTGGAATCCCTTTCCTGTTGAGCTTTGAAATGGTGCTGTCCATCCCGCACCAGAGAGTGAAGTATCCGACTCCTGGGCGTGGGTTGTCTGAAGAGTGAAGCAATTACAGTGGCGAGAAAGAAGAAAGAAATGATCAAGGCCAAGGGGGCTTCCACTAGTTCGATGACGACAAAGTCTGATTCTCGCCAGCTGAGGATTAACATGATTGAATTTGTGGAGACTGAGGATGACTGGGTAGTAACTGAAAGTATGAAGAATGGCACGGCTTTGGTTGTTGCAGGAGCGAATGCTGAGGCAAAGCGAGATGAAATGATAGCTATACGACAACCTAATTGTGTAAATGCTGAGCAGAATGTCGCAGGAGAGTTGGATCTCGGTATGGAAGTCATGAATGCGAGGCCAAGCCTGAGTTACGCTGGTGCTGTTCAGTTTATTCAGATGAAAGAGCCCAGAATTGATGAAATAATGGTAGAAGACATTGTCGCTGAGTCTGATGAGGATTGTGAAACAGTGGAGGTTGAGGATAAAAATGGGCGACCTACGGGCAACACATTCAATAATCCTGCGAAGGTGATTCCCGCCAGTGCCCCAATCAGCAAAAAGCGAAAAAGAAAAAAGGTGGAAACTTTAGAAACGCGGGATGAGCCCGAGATTCAGGCTGGCGAGGAGCTGGAAGAAATCGAGATCAACAGATACTTCCCGGAGCAGCGGGTTAAAATTGGGAAGCAATTATTCAAGGATGAGCGAGAAAGGTTGGTCGAATTTCTGAAGGATAATTTGGATGTGTTCGCTTGGCGGCAAGAGGATATGAGGGGTATTGATGAGAATGTCGCTTTGCATTGTTTAAATGCTGATCCCAATGTCGAGCCGTTCAAGCAAAGGGTTAGACACTTGTCGCCAGAGAAGGAGAGCGCGGTTATGGAGGAGGTTGACAAATTATTGAAGGCGGGAATCATAGAGGAGATTCAGTATCCAGTTTGGTTGGCATGTCCAGTCATGGTGTTGAAGTCGAATAAGAAATGGCGGATGTGCATTGATTTCACCGACTTGAATACCGCCTGCCCAAAGGACTGTTACCCGCTACCTAAGATTGATAAGCTTGTTGATTCAATTGCGGGTCATAGGGTCTTCAGTTTTATCGATGCGTATTCAGGATATCATCAGATTAAGATGTGCGAGAATGATAAGGCGAAAACAGCTTTTCGAACTCCCAAGGGTAATTTCTGTTATAAGATGATGCCTTTTGGCTTGAAGAATGCCGGGGCGACTTATCAGCGAATGGTGAATGAAGTCTTCAAGTCGCAGATTGGGCGGAACTTGGAAGCTTATATTGACGATATGGTGATAAAAACCAAAGAGTATGATCACGTGTTGGATCTCGCGGAAACGTTTGAAAATCTAAGGAGGAATTCGATGAAACTGAACCCAAGTAAGTGCACGTTTGGCGTCACGGCGGGAAAGGTTTTGGGTTTTCTGATAAACAGGCGCGGGATCGAAGCCAATCCCGAAAAGATTCAGGCTCTATTGGATATGTCGCCGCCCAAATCAATCCGCGAGATACAGAGGTTAAACGAAAGGATTATCGCCTTGGGGAGATTCATTTCCAAGCTGGCAGAAAAGTGCTTACCATTTTATAAGGTTTTGAAAGGGGTGAAGAGTTTTGTGTGGGATGAAGAATGTGATGTCGCTTTTGAGCAAATGAAGACCTATCTGGGTAAGCCGCCTTTGTTATGCAGACCTGTTGAAGGAGAGGAGCTATTGGTATATTTGGCGGCTTCAGATTTTACGGTGGCTGCGGTTTTGGTTAGAGAGGAGAAGGGTAATCAGAGGCCGATTTATTATGTTTCAAAGGCGTTGAGCGAAGTTGAATCACGATACTTTAATGCCGAGAAGCTGGCCTACCCTTTGGTAGTGGCGGCGCGAAAACTAAGGGCTTACTTTGTCGCGCACACCATTGTCGTATTAAGTGATGCCCCTCTAAGGAAGATTTTGCAGTGGCCGGATGCCGCAGGAAGGTTATTGAGATGGTCTATCGAATTGACTGAGTTTGATCTAAGATATGAATCCCGCCGCGCAATTAAGGCGCAAGCTCTGGCAGATTTCATAGCGGAAACATCTTTCACAAGGTCGCAGGATGAGACAAGAGAAAATAAGGGGAGAGAGAAAGCGGAGAGGCAAGTTGGGCCTAGTCTGATGGTAGAAAGGATAAGGCCGCCTGATTGTTGGCTTTTGTATGTTGATGGTTCGTCATCGAAAGAAAGGGGCGGGGCGGGAATCACCCTGACCTCGCCTGACGAAGAGGTCAAGTATGAAAAAGCATTGAGGTTTAACTTTAATGTATCAAATAATCAAGCTGAGTACGAGGCGTTGATTGCCGGGGTGGAATTGGCGCGAGATATTGGGTTGACCAAGATAGTGATCCATTCAGACTCTCAGTTGATTGTTAATCAAGTAAAAGGCTATTATGGAGTTTTGAGTGCTGTTTTAGTGAAATATTACAATTTGGCGAGAAACCTGTTGAGAGGGTTCGAATTTTGGGAGTTGGTTCAGATTGACAGGGCTGATAACTCGCGTACGGATGAGTTGAGTAGGTCGGTGGGATCTGAGGTGCAAGGTTCAGCTAGCGAGCCTCTATTGGAATATGTAGATATACCGGCAATCAACAGGCCGCTTGTTTCAGAGATTGGCGATGCCGAGAAGGATTGGGTCATAGATATGAAGGAATTCTTACTTATAGGAGAGTTGCCGCCTGATGAGGAGAAGGCGAAATTGATTAAGGCGACATCACCAAGGTTCACAGTTCAGGATGGAGTTGTGTATAGGAGATCTTTCTCGAAGCCGTTAATGAGGTGTGTTGAGCCAAGTATGGTGCAGAAAGTATTGTTTGAAATTCATGAGGGCATATGTGGAGGCCACCCTGGAGCGAGAACGCTAGCTGATAAGATATTATTTCATGGATACTATTGGCCAAGTTTGAGGAGAGATGCCGAGGTATATGTAAAAAAGTGTGAGAAATGTCAGAGATTTGGCAACATTCCTAGGCAACCCGCCACGGAGCAAACTCCTATAGTGTCGACTTGGCCGTTAGACATGTGGGGAATCGACTTGATAGGACCTTTTCCAAAGGCCAAAGGTGGTTGTCAACATGTGGTTGTCGCAGTGGATTACTTTACCAAATGGACAGAGGCGAAGGCGTTAGTGACAATCAGTGAGGATCAGGTCATCAAGTTCGTGCAAGAGAACATTTGGTGTAGATATGGAGTCCCCAGAGCAATCATCTCGGATCATGGTACTCACTTTGGGAAGAAATTTTTGGCTGAATGTGCAAGAGTTAATGTTAAACATTGGATGTCGGCGGTATATAGGCCACAGTGCAATGGCCAGGCAGAAGCGGCAAACAAGCAAATCATTGTCGCCTTACGCAAAAACCTTGAAGGAAGAGGAGGAGCATGGCTTGAGGAATTGCCTATCGCTTTGTGGTATGTGCGAACTACTGTCAAAGGATCAACAGGAGAAACCGCTTTTGCCCTTACGTATGGATCAGAGGCTATGGCGCCTGCCGAGATGGCATTGCCGACGTATAGGGTTGCTTACTATGATGAGGCGAGAAACGGGCAAAGGCGGTGCAATGATCTAGATTTGATTGATGAAAAGAGAATGTACGCGAGAATGAAGATGATCAACTACAAGCAAAGGATGAAAGCCCAGCATGATAAGCGAGTTAATAAAAGATCTTTCAATGTAGGAGATTGGGTCTTGAGGAGTGCGGAGGTGACTGGAGCAAAGCCAGGATTCACCAAGCTGAGCGAGAAGTGGGAAGGCCCATTCCAAATATCAAGTGTCGTACGAGAAGGAATGTATAAGTTACGAAAACAGGATGGTGAAGAGCTGAAGAATGCTTGGAGCGTTGACCATCTCAAGCGATTCTATCAATGAAGCCGCATCGAACTTATTTTGCTCCCTTTTGCTTATTGGCCGTAGATCACAAAAAATGTATAACTTTTTCTTATTGATTTTTCGATTGTTGCAAACGAGGAGAAGTTATGTAAAATTTGTTGATCTGATGGCATGTAAATTTGTATATACTATGAATGTGATGGCGGGAGGTACTTTCAATGCGATTGTCGCGAAGTTGGTAACTTGTGAAATTCTGATGATTTTCTTCTTTGTTGATGGTTGCATGAACTGAAGGCCAAGAGGTTGCCGCTAAAGCTTGGAGATGACGGCCAAGAGGTTGTCGCTAAAGCTTGAAGATGAAGGCCAAGAGGTTGCCGCTAAAGCTTGGAGATGACGGCCAAGAGGTTGCCGCTAAAGCTTGGAGATGACGGCCAAGAGGTTGCCGCTAAAGCTTGAAGATGAAGGCCAAGAGGTTGCCGCTAAAGCTTGGAGATGACGGCCAAGAGGTTGCCGCTAAAGCTTGAAGATGAAGGCCAAGAGGTTGCCGCTAGAGCTTGAAGATGGATGGCGAAAGCTGGAGAAAGGGGCGGTGCCTTGGAGATAGTGGTTCCTTGGCACCAAACCTTGCGACCTGGAAGAGTGAAATGCCAGGCGCGGCGACCTAGAAGAGCGAAATGCTAGGCGCCTAGAAAAGTCCCAGCTTTTTTATGGGCGAGAAAGGGGCGGTGCCTTGGAGATAGTGGTTCCTTGGCACCAAACCTTGCGACCTGGAAGAGTGAAATGCCAGGCGCGGCGACCTAGAAGAGCGAAATGCTAGGCGCCTAGAAAAGTCCCAGCTTTTTATGGGCGAGAAAGGGGCGGTGCCTTGGAGATAGTGGTTTCTTGGCACCAAACCTTGCGACCTGAAAGAGTGAAATGCCAGGCGCGGCGATCTAGAAGAGCGAAATGCTAGGCACCTAGAAAAGTCCCAGCTTTTTTATGGGCGAGAAAAGGGTGGTGCCTTGGAGATAGTGGTTCCTTGGCACCAAACCTTGCGACCTGGAAGAGTGAAATGCTAGGCGCGGCGACCTAGAAGAGCGAAATGCTAGGCGCCTAGAAAAATAATATGCATATAGACAACGACTTCAAGTCGCCGCGTGGAGGAATCCGAGAAAGAAAGGAGATTGTCGCCAAATAAAAAGTTATTCACAATGTATGTCGCCTATGATTCTAGCAATGGAGTAAGGCTGCCTAAAGATAAGCCTCACTCTTTTGGAGGGAGTAGTATGTGTATAGATAAGAGAAAGGGAAGAGAGTCTTCGATGAACTATCGAAGCAAAATTGGTGACATTTCAAAGGTAAAATCAGAGCAATGACAACAAAGATATGGAGTCGAAGTCGCACTGCGACATTCAAATAGTCAAAATAGGCATCAAGGAGCACTCATGACAATCAAAGTCAGAGCAAGTCGCTAATAGCAACATCTAAATTATTAGAAAGCAAAATGTTAAAAGAACCAGACAGAGGCAGAAGATAAAGGAAAGTGCACGCCGCAAATCGCGACCTCACGATAAAGTATTGATTCGCAAACCGCGATCCCAAAAGCAATTCAAAATATTCAAAGTCACAAACCGTGACAACATACCAAAAAACAAATTTCAAGTGTTTAAGTCGCAAACCGCGACATCCCCAAAAAATGAGAATACTAATGTTTAAGAAAGAAAAAAAGTAAATTGTTCGATGCAAGCCAAAATAAATTGTTTTAAAGAAGCCATATTTATCAAGGAGAAGATGGTTGGGTCTCGCTGGTGGTGGTCCTGGCGGCACGAAGAGCTGCACGAGCGGCATCCTTGGCGTCCTTGAGGGCTTTGCCTTTCTCGCTAATCAAGTCCACCCACATCGACAAGGCATCGTTATCAGAGCAGGAGGGTTCCAGACCGGCTTACCTAGGAGCTTGTCTTCTACGGCCAAGGCGTTAAGCTCGCCATCCTCATAAGGAACTATGGAATGGCCGCGGCAGCAAAAGTCACTATAGATCTGCTCCGATCCCCACTTGGCGATAAGCTCAGGAGTAATGGCTGGGATTTCCTTAGAGCTAGCCGCTGCGGCCCGCATGACATGGAGTAAGGCCTTGTCGTACATGTCCATGGCGTCACTCTCCGCCTTCTCCTTGTTGGCGGCAATCTCTTGGATTAAGTCAGCATTGGTTGTCGCCTGGGCTAGATTATCCGCCTCTAGGGCTTGAACCTTCTTTTCCAGCGCTAGTTTTTCTGAGGAAATCTCTTTGGCTTTGTTCTCGGCTTCCAAGGCTTTGTCCTCGCTAGCCTTAAGTATCGCAGCCGCCTTCAACTTTTTGCCTTGGAGTGTCGCCAGCTCTCTTTCCATCTCCCCACACCTATTCTTGTATTTTTCCTTATCAGCCAAAGCTCGCTTGCGAGCTTTGTCCATCTTCTCAGACTCACGAACCGCAATCTTGCACTTGTCTCTAAACCCGCGTAAAGTACTCGCTATCTGTAAAAAATTTTGGGAAAAAAGTTTAACACTTTGATGAAGATGGTAAAATAAAAGTAAAGAATATGGCGGCAACACTCACCCCACAGATCTGAAGGCCGGCGAAGTTCAAAGACAGATCAGTGTCTTGTTCAACCACTTCCTTTATTGATGCCTTGTCGCCTATCCGCTCAAGCATGCCGGCACCAATAAGACTGTTGTGAGGGTCACGGGAATGAATGTCAAAACCTTGCAGTGGGGGGACTGAGGAGATCTTCACACCTAAATCATAAAAGCCATCCCTGTCAGTAGGCATCTCAAACCCCTCCCTAAGCCAGCTCACGAGCTCCGCCTCTCCCTCAGTTGATTCTTCTGCGGCCTCTGGCTCCTCCTCAGTGCGCCCCCTTTTGTGTGGGCGGGAACCAGCAGGTTGTGGGGAAGTGGCCGGCGGGATAAATTCTTCCACTGCAACATCGGTCTCCTTTTCCAAAGTTTCAACTTCCATTTCTTCATCTCGGAAGCAATGGCTCTGCTGGATTTGCACGTCTGGCCCGCTGCTCTCTCGGCGGCAACTGCAGCTTTCTCGCGAGCTATTGCTTCCGAGTCGTCCCCCTGATGAGAGATGGGAAGCTCTATCTCAGTAGCCTTGGATAAGTCGGTTTGGCGAGCATTGGTAAGTCGCCTTCGGCGACCATCAGATTTGGCAGCAGCAGCAGCACGTCTATCAGAAATATCCATGAGTCGAAATCCTGAATTGGAAAGAGACATTTAGTAAAGAGAGAGAAGAAAAACAAAGTAAAAAGTATAAAGGCGAGATACATACTCAAAACCTCGTACATGGTCTTGCAACAACGACCTTTCAGTTGGCAAGGTCCACATTCGGCGGCAAAGCAATTCCCAGAATGAAGGTCCCAACCAGGGTAGGGATCAAGTGGCTCAATGATTAGGCGAGATTCATCATCGGGGTAACGATAATCAGGAAGACCAACTTTCCTAAGCAATGAAGG
This sequence comes from Adenophora triphylla var. japonica, assembly GCA_022495995.1. Taxonomy (NCBI): domain Eukaryota; kingdom Viridiplantae; phylum Streptophyta; class Magnoliopsida; order Asterales; family Campanulaceae; genus Adenophora; species Adenophora triphylla. Next base: position 149,318 of record JAFEMH010002881.1, read on the forward strand.
GCGAGCTAAAATATCTCGCCACGAGAATAAAGCCAGTCCCGTGCTGGAAGCATCCTCTAAAACTTTGAAAATTTTCGCTTTAAGCCTAGTGTCGCCGCAGAGACTAGGGCATTGCGGGTTTCGATCTTAGTATAGATGTCGCCTAGGTCACAGGGGTGAGTCCAGCCTACGCGAGATGTAATCAGAAGTGGGTTGGATTGACAATTGTGAACTTTTCTCGGCAAAGGGGTAAGAAGTCTGGGTTTCTTGTATTTAATTGAAAGTCGATTCTCGACAACGCCGTGTCTCTGAGACACGGCGGTATAACCGTCAAACAAGTTGATAAGCAAGGGGACAGAGGGTTCCTGCTTTAGGGCTCTACAAATTACTAAATAACATGTGAGGACCCGGATGGCGTTGGGATGAAGGTCTACAATAGCAGCGTGGGCATTGGATAAAACAGCAACAATAAAAGGATCGATGGGAATCCTTAGGCCGGCATCTAACTGGGAGGGATATACTATGACACCATCATTCCTATGTCGCATAACGGCTAGAGACAGGTCTCCAGTGTACGGCTCTACGCGGTAAACATCTGGGTTAATTCCGTATTTAACGTGATAATGGGTTTGCAAGTCTGTGTAAGAAGAACTGCTAGATCCAACGACTTCAGGGTTGGAAGAACCCTGCGAGATGGGTAGCCGCCAGGGTATCCGAGACGTCATGGTTTGAGGTTGAGTTTGAGGAAGACATTACCTGTGGATAGAAGGGATGACTAAGTAAATTGGGGGCTGCGAGATAGTGTCAGAAAATTCAGTTTTAGGTAGTGATAGAAGTCGCAGACATGAGTGCGGAGTGCAAAGCTGTGTATAAAGTGTGAATGGGAACAGATTTGTGTGATAAAGGGGGACCCCTAATTTCTAAAGCATTCAAAAGGGCGACATTTGTTCCATGTCGCCAAAGCCTGGAGCTGAGGCTTCCGAGCGAGATTTTGGCCATTGCCCCTATCTCTTTCCTCTACAAACTCCCATTTATTTTTGCTTTGGCCAAAATTGATAAATTTTAGAAAGTTATTTTATCTTAGCCATTGCGTATAACAGGCAAAAGCGAGAATTCAAGCGAGAATTCAAGCGAGAAATCAAGCGAGAAGTTAAAATTTCTGGATAAGTACCTGGAGATTTGCCAGAACGGTAGAAAAGCCTGGAGAAGTAATCGGTAAGAAGGTTGAAAGGCCCTGTACGCCACCCGTCCTCCTTGGAAACGCCTGGAAACAGATTGAAGTATGCGAGGCGCTGGCACTGGAAGTTAGGGCACTGCTCGTCTCCGGGAAATGGATGATCAAAGGGATAAAGATGTGTAAAATGGGTTTGAATGAGGATTTATAGGTTCCAAAATAGCAGGAGGGGAAAGGTTATGGGGAATTTCCAAAGAGTAGGTGAGAGGGTGTGATTTTTGAAATTCCCCCCATTATTGTGAGCATTAATAGAAAAGACGGCTCAACTCCCGAGGAAGGTGTACGGCTGCAAACCCACCAAACTCAGCCCCAAGGTGACATATGTCACGTAGGTGACGGTTCAATCTTGTTTCTCGCCAAAACGGGCAAAGATTCACGAGAATCACCCGGCATCAATGAAAGTTCTCGCCTGGACCATAAATGGTCCGAGGCTTGAACTTGGGGGCTTCTGATGCAATCGTATGAAATGGATTGGGCCCAAAATACTAGGAATCGGGCCCATTAACTCGTAATGGGCCGATCCTACTATACTTGGGTCGTCTCAGAGAACTGTGGTAATGGAGCGACATTAAGGGAGTGGGCCACGTGAGTAAAAATGAGGCAAAGGTACGAAGGCGCGTGAGAATACGGCTTTACAAGCAATAAGGCCATGCGGGAAACATGGCTGAGAAGCTACTGTCCCTATGAATGCGGGGGTAAGGGAAATCTGTTTGCCGCAGGATATCTGGTTTAGGGCGACAGTCAGATTGTCGCCCCCTTTCCTTTTGTTGTCGCCAATGCGACATGGATCCTTGAGCGTTACCAGGGCACCGTTTCAATTGTCGCCTGCGTCCCTAACCCTAATATATTGGTGATGGATGATTGATGTGACAAGGTGAATAGTGAAATCCCACTAACTTGAGGTTGGTTGGGAGCCCTTCCTTGGATGATTGACAAGTGTCCCCCTATGTGCAAGGCACATGGGGGGCTTGGGAGTATATAAAAGGTGAATAGTATCATTTGCATGGTATGTCTATCTCTCTCTACTCTCTCTCTCTAAGTTTTCATTGATAACCTTACCACCTTGATCATCTAACCTCATTCTCATGTCGGAGGGGGTTCGCCGGAGTCACTCCCGGCCTAGTTGACGTGTGTTCTTGTGTGTAGGCGACCAATCAACGAGGAAGCAGCCGAAGTATCCCAATATTCCAGTTCCTGTGCAACCAAGATTTCTTATGGTAGCATCAATTACGTTGAATAAACGTGTCACGTAAAAGAGGGTAGACATTTATAAATATCATACTCCCTTAGATCCGATTCAAGGTTTTTAATTTAATTTGGTACGGAAATTTAAAAAAAAATGTGAATATGAAAAGTAAAGTAGGAAAGAGAAAGTGGATAAAAAGTTTCACAAAATCTAGGGAGAAACGCGTTTCTCCACAAGTTATGGAGAAACGGGTCCCGACTTGTCGCGCGACAATGAACTGGATATCCAGAACCTTATGAAAGTGATATCCAGAAACCTTCAAATGAATATCCAGAAACCTTCAAAATGTTTCTGGATATTCATTTGATGGCTTCTGGATATACATTTGAAGGTTTCTGGATATCCAGAAACCTTCAGTAGCAATTTCTGGATATGCCCTAACACATTTCTGGATATGCACCTAACAGCTTTACGGATATGCACCTAACAGCTTAGGATATACATTTCACATACTTACGGATATGCACCTAACAGGTTTCGGATATCAACCCCAAAGCTTCTGGATATCCAGAAGCTTTGGTCTTGGCCTTGGATTTTTTTTTTCTGGATATCAAATGCAAAGCTTCTGGCTATTAAAAACACGTTTCTCCATAGTTATGGAGAAACGCGTTTCTCAGCAGACCTACTCAAAAAGTTTTTGTTGTAAGAATAACAAGTGAGTTTTATTGTTCATTTTAATTAATAAAACAACTAAAAACCTTAAAACGAGACAGACAAAAAAAAAAAAGAAGTAAAAACCTTAAATCGGGATAAAGGAAATATTATGCTATATTTGTTTCAAAATAAATGTACAATTTTTAATTTTATTTTAAATTGTTCTTGATAACTGGACATTGATTTTGATACAGAGGAAGTAATTTTTACATAAAGTATTTATTTCACAACCTGATTGACCATGGATTATGTAAAAGACCTGGAACTGCTCCTCACATTTATTGTTGTAGCACTCTAATTAGCAATGGTTTTAATTTCTTGTAATATATTTTTACCTTTATCAATATAATGATTGATATTAATTTAATTTTAAAATTTATAAAATTGATCTTACTGTTACTGTTCTGCCAGTAGCAAACGGGACACGTGGTTATTTATAAATATTTTCTCTGTCTCATGTGAATGTCTCACGTGAGTGTAAAATCATTATTTTTTGTCTGTCACACTAGAGTTGTACAAAAAATCCATAAAATCGGATCAGACCAGTAAAAATTGCACCAAACCAATAATATTGCTCTTGTCCTTGTTCCAAATTATTATGAAATCAATTATTTGGTCTGATCCTAATTTTAAAATTATATACTTGATCCTTAATCGAAATTGGATCGATTATAATATATATATATATATTAATTATAAAATTCCTAACTCTATCTCAGATTCTCAGTATCTCCCTTCTTTAAAAAAAACTAATTAATTTTCTTACCCATCCGTCTCTCGGTCCAGTATCCAGCAAAAGCAAAACCCTATCTCAAATCTCTTTAATTGCTGTGTCGTTTCCATACAAGGCTCAAAGCTCTTTTCCTCTCCTCTCCTCTTCTCTTCTCTCTACTAGAAATAGCTTTGATTTTCGTGGCGCCTGAGTTCTTTGACACCGGTCCCACTCCGACACCACCATCTATCTCACACTATGCATCCCTTAGTTCATTGTTGCACTGTTTCACCATACAACCTCTCTCAGTTTTTTTACTTTCGAAATCACAGAACATTCAACCTATGTTATTTTGTTTCTCAAATCTCCAATAAAATGTATTGATTTAGTGATTTTGATGTTATTATCTCCGGTCTCAACCTCATCTACTCGTATTTATTCAATTTCTTTTTGAATATTACATATCTAAATATTTAGGCTTAGTTCATTTAGTTCATCTCGAATTTGTTAATGTCTCACTCAGAAATTTGGTATCTAAATCTAGTTATTGTTATATTCATTTTTTGATTTTACGATTTTTTTGGTACTGATGTTAGACTAATAAATACAAATTAGTAGGTTGTAATTTCTACTAATTTTGTTATTCATGTTTTTTTTTTGTAGATGGAACAACCTGCTACTAATGTTGATTCTGTTGATGCTTCTTGTGGTATCTCTCCTGATTCCACTGTCCCACCCGCACAAGCGTCAACTCCTAAGGTAATAGATTTGACTAAACTTCCACCTCGTATTCAAAAGAAAAAAAGAATGCCATCAAAGAAAGCAGGGGGAACAAAGAAAAAAATTAAAAATTTGGGATCATTTTATAAATATTGAAAGGGTCAATAATGTTGGGATCCTTGAGTTAATCACAAAGTGTAATTATTGTCTCAAAGAATATGGATATTGTAGTGCATATGGTACTTATACTTTATGAAAACACCTCACAAATGGAACAGGATGTCCAGAATATCCTTAAAAAGAGCACCTTCAAGAAGATAAAAAAACAAAAAACCCTTCAATTTCAGCCAATAAAAAAAGGGGGAAGTGATGAGGGCCATGAAGGTACAAGTGTTACCCTCAAGTCAGTCCACTATATTCTTGCTAACCTTAGGAAAGAGCTTGCTATCATGATTATCCTTGATGAAATGCCATTTAGTACTGTTGAGAAAGAGGGTTTTCAACATTTTGTTGGTGCTTTAAATCCCAAATTTAGTTTACCAACTCGTATTGCAGTGGCAAGAGATGTCATGGGTATTTATATTGAGGAAAAAGCCAAGTTGAAGAAACTACTCAAGCCAATCTGAATCAGCATAGTTTTTGTAATTTAGGATTGTTTTGCATTACATTATGAATGTTTTTAACTTTTTAAGGGTCTTTTTCTAGGTAATTAATTATTTGACTTGGTTTCTGATTAGTTGAAGTCATTCAATTGAATTGAATTGAATTGAAGCTAGCTGTGAGATTTTGTTATTGTTTGCTTACAAGTTTTTGTTATTGTTGTTATTCTATCACCATTGATTTCTATTTCCTTTTTTGTTTGTTTGTTTGTTTATTTTGTGTTTATGCAGCAAACAATCGTTTTGCAAAGTTGGAATTTGAAAGTGGCACAATATACTTGATATTGCAATCTTTAGCTTTTAGTTTTCATTTTTATTCTATTTTTATGGTTAATTTTGAAGGTGTACAATTAATGTTTAATGGTGTCTATGTTGTGGTTTGAATATTGAATATTTGTAACAGTTTGTTATTTTTTTTTTTTGTTGATTTAACTAGTGATAATATTTATTTGAATTTTTGTTTTTGTTATTGTAAAAAATTATATTATATTGTAATGGGTTTATTACAAAAAACTCATTAAAAAAGATGGCATTTACAAAATAAAACATGTAAAATAGAATTTTACAAAAAACTACTTAATTAAATATGAATATTACTAAAAACCATTTTTCACACAAAACACATACCCACACTTCCTCTGTTCACTCTCTCTCTCTACTCAACCGGTCAATCCATCTCCGACGACCACCTTCCGCACCTCCGGCGACCACCTCCGGCGAGTCCACTGATTTTAATAAATTAAAAATAGATCTATTAACTTTAAAATGAAGGTAAATTTGGACGTCATAAAAACTACTATTAGCTTAACTTTGAGAAATGAGCTCTTTCAGTGGAATACTGAAATGGAAAGTAATGCTCTCTAAGTGGAAAACCAGAGAATATAATTTGGTAGGAGTAACAGTCACTGCAAAAATATCGAGAAACAAATTAATGCCTTCTGAAGTCAAACATGTATGCCTGTATTCATGAAACATCCACTTACTACAAATTTGATATGTACCTTATATCCTACTTCTCTTACTACGTGTATACACGGCCCTAGTGAAACGTTAATAACAGATGAAGCTTGAAAAATAATGTACGATTAGGAAAACAACACATTTTAAAGTCATAGGTAATGCAAATATTGTAAAAGAAATTCTAATGGCAGATCTAATACCTCTGATAGGAGCCCCATCCATCAATTCAAATTTCGCAAGTGTCTCCATCTCAACATGTGTATTGGCACCAGACCCTGTTGATTCTCTACGCCTGATCTCAAGATCCATATTTTTTTTTAAAGACCCTGTGAACAAGTTATAAAAGTGTTGGATGAATTATTGAATGCGTGGGAAGCCCATTTATGAATGTGGACAAGGTCGTAGTATAATATTTGGGCTTATTAGTGTATGTAATTATAATTGGTAGTATATACTCCCTCTGTCCCGATTTAAGGTTTTTAGTTGTTTATCAGTTGTTTATCATGTTTATCAGTTGTTTATCAGATGTTTATCATGTTTATCAGTTGTTTATCAGTTGTTTATCATGTTTATCATTTGTTTATCAGTTGTTTATCATGTTTATCAGTTGTTTATCAGTTGTTTGTCATATTTATCAGTTGTTTATCAGTTGTTTATCATGTTTATCGCTTGTTTATCGCTTGTTTATCATGTTTATCAGTTATTTATCAGTTGTTTATCAGTTGTTTATCAGTTGTTTATCGGTTGTTTATCAGTTGTTTATCAATTGTTTATCATGTTTATCAGTTGTTTATCAGTTGTTTATCAGAATGAAGGTTAGTAGATCTGAATTTCTCTCGTTAGGGGTTTTAATTTGATTCAGTTTGGTCATTGGAATGTGAGAATTGAATGGAATTGGAGAGTCAATTCGTAATGCATGCACCTTGAATCAGTAAAATTTAAGTTGTTAGTGCTGAAGATGAAGCATTTCGAACTAAAGCTTTGTTGAAGTAGTTTGTGATCATGCAGAATATTTCTCGAACTGAAGAATGATTGTTTTACATTTTATGTTTATTTATGTTCTTCTTCTTTTTCTTTCTTTTTTTTAAAAGAAAATAGTGCTTTCAGTTTACAAAAGTAGTTTTTTGTAATTTTTATAGAAGTTTTTTGTAATTTCCATCTTGTGTTTATTTTTTTGTAATTTTCATCTTTTAAAATGAGTTTTTTGTAAATGCCTCTATTGTAATTTGTATAACCGGCGGAACCGTACCATTAGAACCGAACCTATGAGACCGGACCCATAATGTAATGGTCTGATCCTGATCCTAAATCTTTACATAATCGAAGTATTGGTCCGATCTTAGTTTTCTAAAATTTTGACAAAAATCGAATCAATCCGGATTGTGAACACCCGTATCACACGTAACACGTAAGTGTGAACTTCCCAAAATAACAAATTTTTATTATTTTATATTCAATATGACTCAATTGTCATAATTACAACAATATTTCACTAACTATTTATCTCACTTATTCTCTCTCTTATTTTACATTTCATAATCACAACACCTCCTTCACTCATTTTCTCTACTCTTATTATACTATTATTTCTTAGTTATAGTGCCAAAAATATTAGATCAAACTCACATAAAATAAAGGAAATCTACTATATAATACCAAAAGTTTTTCAAGCTTCTAGAAAACTCCAAGTGGCACAATATCATTGGCTAATCTTTCCATCATCCACCAATCATAATCATCCATTTAAAATTCAACTAGTAACTTTTAAAATTTATATGGGTTGATTTTATACAATAAATTGTGAAAATCTCTTGTAAAACGTGTTCTACGTTCGTCTGAACGTAGAACGTGATTTTAAATAGGCGCGGTCGCATTTTTGTAAATAAATAGAACTTCTCAAAATGTGCGGTGGCATTTTTGTAATAATTGAAACTTATAAGAGGCGCTTTCTATACAACAACAGACACATTTTAACATTGTAAATAATTGAAACTCACCTGACACTTTTTGATACTGCAGAAGGCACTTCTGAATACTACAAGAGACATATTTTAACACTACAACAGGCATGTGTTTTTTAATTCACTTTGAAACTTTTCAATATTACAACAGACATTTTCAATACTACAAGAGGCACTTTTCAATACTACAATATCACTGCATTATTTAACATTACAATCGATTTAAATGTTTTTATTAGCGTCATAATAGAACAGGCACTCTGTTTATATTGCAACAGGCACTTTATTGTACTAGAAAAAGCACTTTAGCAAAACAGGTTCTAGGATAACTTATCCTAGAACTAGTTTCACACAAGAACAACTCCAATAAATTAGTTAAAAATGAAAATGGATTGAAGCACAAATAATTGTCTTAAAAAAAGAGCAAAAGCAAAATGAAAAAAACTTTAATAATTAAGAAAGAAAAAAATCTCATGCACAAAAGAAAATCAATATCAATATAAAAACATAAGAAAAAATAAAATGCAAATAAAAAACGAAATTAAAATTCTAATAATTAAAAAGTGAAAGAAACATTCACAAACATACAAGAAATAGAAAAAATCAAGAAATAAAATCAAAATAAAGACGAAAATTTATAAATTAAAGGTTAAAATTAAAATTAAAATCAAAATCAAAATAATAAACACAAACATAAATATAAAAAACAAATTCTAATCAAAATAAGCCAAAAGAGATTATAAAGAAGTCACTCACAAATTCGGAAAAAAAAAAGTATGTGAATCTACTATATATAATAGCAAAAGTTTTTCAAGCTCCTAGAAAACTCTAAGTGACACAATATCATTGGCCAATCTTTCCATCATCCACCAATCAAATTTATCCATTAGAAATTCAACAAGTAACTTTTAAAATTTATAGGGGTTGATTTTATACAATAAATTAGTTAAAAATGAAAATAGATTGAAGCACAAATAGTTGTCTTACAAAAAGAGCAAAAGCAAAATGAAAAAAACTTTAATAATTAAGAAAGAAAAAAATCTAATGCACAAAAGAAAATCAATATCAATATAAAAACATACGAAAAAATAAAATGCAAATAAAAAACGAAAATTAAAATTTTAATAATTAAAAAGTGAAAGAAACATTCACAAACATAAAAGAAATAGAAAAAAGCAAGAAATAAAATCATAATTTAGACGAAAATTTATAAAATCAAAATCAAAATCAAAATCAAAATCAAAATCAAAATCAAAATCAAAATCAAAATCAAAATCAAAATCAAAATCAAAATCAAAATCAAAAAATAAACACAAACATTAATATAAAAAACAAATCCTAATCAATATAAGCCAAAAGAGATTATAAAGAAGTCACTCACAAATTCGAAAAAAAAGGAGTTTGTGAATCTACTATATATAATAGCAAAAGTTTTTCAAGCTCCTAGAAAACTCCAAGTGGCACAATATCATTGGCTAATCTTTCCGTCATCCACTTGAAATTCAATTAGTAACTTTTAAAATTTATATGGGTTAATTTTATACAATAAAATAGTTAAAAATGAAAATGGATTGAAGCACAAATAATTGCCTTAAAAAAAGAGCAAAAGCAAAATGAAAAAAACTTTAATAATTAAGAAAGAAAAAAATCTAATACACAAAAAAAAATCAATATCAATATAAAAACATACGAAAAAATAAAATGCAAATAAAAAACGAAAATTAAAATTCTAATAATTAAAAAGTGAAAGAAACATTCACAAACATACAAGAAATAGAAAAAATCAAGAAATAAAATCAAAATAAAGACGAAAATTTATAAAGTAAAAGTTAAAATTAAAATTAAAATCAAAATCAAAATCAAAATAATAAACACAAACATAAATATAAAAACCAAATCCTAATCAAAATAAGCCAAAAGAGATTATAAAGAAATCACTCACAAATTCGAGAAAAAAAAAAAAAGAGTATGTGAATCTACTATACTCCCTCCGTCCCGCTAATATCCGCACTGTTACTGTTTGCGCGGGGATTAAGGAAAAAAATAATGATATAAATGTTGTGAGTGTAAAAGTAAAATAGGAGAGAGAATGAGTGGAGGGAATAGTAAATTATAATGGTGTTGTGAGTATTAAAATAATGTAGGAGAGAGAATGAGTGGAGGGAATAGTAAAGATTCTTTTCCATTTTAAAAAGTGTGCGATTTGTAATGGGACGCCCAAAATAGAAAGTGTGCGGTTTGTAGCGGGACAGAGGGAGTATATAATAGCAAAAGTTTTTCAAGCTCCTAGAAAACTCCAAGTGACACAATATCATTGGCCAATTTTTCCATCATCCACCAATCACAATTATCCATTAAAAATTCAATAAGTAAATTTTAAAATTTATAGGGTTGATTTTATACAATAAATTAGTTAAAAATGAAAATGGATTGAAGCACAAATAATTGTCTTAAAAAAGAGCAAAAGCAAAATGAAAAAAATTTTAATAATTAAGAAAGAAAAAAATCTAATGCACAAAAGAAAATCAATATCAATATAAAAACATACGAAAAAATAAAATGCAAATAAAAAATGAAAATTAAAATTCTAATAATTAAAAAGTGAAAGAAACATTCATAAACATAAAGAAATAGAAAAAAAGCAAGAAATAAAATCAAAATAAAGACGAAAATTTATAAAATAAAAGTTAAAATTAAAATTAAAATCAAAATCAAAATCAAAATCAAAATCAAAATCAAAATCAAAATCAAAATCAAAATCAAAATCAAAATACAGAAAATTTTGGGGGAAACTAATTTCCCCAAATATTATAAAAAGTCTTGTTTTCTATTTTTAAAAAAAAATTGTACGTGCCTTTGTTTCGGTTTTTAAAACAAGACTTTTTATAATGTTAGGGAGAAACTAGTTTCCCCCAAAACCTACTCATCAAAATAATAAACACAAACATAAATATAAAAACAAATCCTAATCAAAATAAGCTAAAAGAGATTATAAAGAAGTCACTCACAAATTCGAAAAAAAAAGGAGATTGTGAATCTACTATATATAATAGCAAAAGTTTTTCAAGCTCCTAGAAAACTCCAAGTGGTACAATATTATTGACCAATCTTTCCATCATCCACCAATCACAATTATCCATTTGAAATTCAATTACTAACTTTTAAAATTTATAGGGGTTGATTTTATACAATAAATTAGTTAAAAATGAAAATGGATTGAAGCACAATTTTTTATTTTACTATAAATATATAAATTAAACGTTCAATTAATGCTAACTATTACGTTAATTTAATTAATTTCACTATGCCCCGTCGAGTATCGACGAGGCATACTGCTAATTTTTACTGTTCCCTTTGTTGATTTGTGAACATTGTTCTGATATGTATAATACTACCTCCGTTCTAAAATGAATGTCCAAAAAATTTCAATTAGAAAGTGACATGATAGAGCTAATTTTTTAACTTTAAAGCGTAGCTCACCTAACTCACCCAACTAAGCTTATTTTCAGTTAGATATGTGAATAAGTAAATTATATTTTTTTTAATCTAACATCAACAATGGTATGATTTTGTTATCGTTATTGTTTCGTTAGTATTCTGATCAATGGTATAAATTACTAATTTTCTGTATTTCTGAGTTTATTGTATAGAAAATATTTGTTTGTTTTTAATATATATATAGGTAAGCAAATCAATTTTGTTAACATATAATTATACATTTATACAATTAATTATTTGATTATTTGACATAAAACATACTGTTATATATATATATATATATATATATATATATATATATATATATATATATATATATATATATATATATATATATATATATAAAAGTCATGGAGATAATTCCCACTGGTCGTTTCTTTTGCAATGACGATAAATAAAAGTCAGGGTAAGTTGCTCGCTCATGTTGGCCTTTTTCTTTTAAGACCAGTATTTAGTCATGGACAATTATATGTTATTTTTTTTCTGAGTAACTACAAGAAAAAGACTTAAAGTGCTTATATGTAATAGTCATGAACAGTCAGATGACACGACTACAAATGTTGTGTACAAAGAAGTTTTCGGTAAGTTGTAATATATTACATAAAATTATCTCATTAATTTTTTGAATTGTATTTACATTTAACTTTTACCTCAGTGTTTTATTCCCCGTCGGAATTCAACGAGTTACTCACTAGTATATTATAAGAGCGTTGCAGCGGTCCATCCAATAGCTAACAGAGCGTGGTTATTTATAAAAAAACTAGTACATGCTCGCTTCCAAGGACACGTGTGTGTGTGTGTGTGTTTTTTTTTTTAATTTAATTTTTTTTTAAGATAAAATGAAAAAAGGACAAATGTATGAAGGCAAAATGATAATTTCGACAAATAAAACTATTCATACTACTGTAACTAATGGAATAGAGGTTCCATTTACACTATAGATACTCAGTGCTGTAGCAAAAATATTGGAATAGCGGTTCACTAAATACCTTTTGATCAATCCGTATCCGAAATTTTGATAATAGATTTTTTATAGGGAAGGTCCTGATTTCAAATCAACAAGCTTAATATGGCAAGTCTTATTCCTAATTTGTTTCTAACAAGACTAAGACTAGACAATATCACACCCAATATATTTCAAATATCAATCTTGTAATACTTACTCCCTTTGTCTCATGAAACTTTTCCCATTTTAAATAGTGTTAAGTCAATTAAGTATAACTTTGACCAAACTTTAATATCAATCTATTCATTCTAATGAAATTTTAATAATTGCTATTGATAAATCATTTGATTATTTTATGGATAAAAATTTTTAGATTTTTATTATGATAAGTAAATTGATATTAAAGTTTAGTCAAAGTTAAACTTGATTGAACTGAGTTCGTAGTAACCAGGTAAGATTTTATGGAATGGAAGGAGTATTTTTTCATAATAAAAAAAACCATTGGACAACAATTTAAAATATCGGATGATTATGCATCACACATTTATGGCATTTGTCGAAGTTTCAAAATACCGTACTAGCAGAGGAAAGACTATGATAGGCTGTATTTAATGACATGTATTTAATGACATGGACGCCTAGCCCAACTCGGTCGGTTGGCCAGGGCACGATATTCAGAGTGCTTAGACTGATTCTTTCTTTCGGAACTTCATTAAGAGAGGAAAATGGAATGGATTTCCATTTATGGATCACACATTTATGGCATTTGCCGTATGAGCTCAAAATACCGTACTGTTGCAATATTCAAACTTTCATACCCAAGTACATTGTTAGACTATCTCATCAGTGATTTCGACTCAACCCAATTTCAAATAAAATACTCTCTTTGTTCCAATAGTAGCTTCCCATTTTGTCATTTTGGGTGTCCCGTTAATAGCTTCCACTTTTCTTTTTTGACAAAGAAATCTTTACTATTTCCTCCACTCATTCTCTCTCCTCATTATTTTAATACTCACAACACTATTATAATTTACTATTCACTTCACTCATTCTCTCTCCTATTTTCAAATTACACTCACAACATCTTTACTTCCCTCCCATTTCCTTAATTTGCGTAATTTTTAAAAAAGGGGAAGCAATTGTTGGGACGGAGGGAGTATTAATTTTTCTTATTTTCATATACACACTTCCAATTTTATATAATTTATACTCTCATCAGTGACCTCGACCCAACTCAACCTAACCCAACCTTTTACAAATAAAATATTTATTTTTTCTTTACTTCAACTTACCTAAAATACTTATTATTTTATTTTTTAAAATAATGTATTAGTAATAATATTTTTAAAATTACCCATAAAATTATTAAAAATAATTACCCATACAATTATAAAAATAAAAGAATTTTGTTATATTTTTTATTTTTTTTAATTTATATAATTATATAAAATATACTAGTTTTAAAAATATATTTATATAAACACAAAATCAAAATAATTTGGTAAAAAAAAAAAAGAACAAATGGTGACTCAATCGGGGCCAACCCAAGGGCAATTGGCCAACCTAAGTTGCACAAAATCATGACTTTCCATGCTTTTTCTTTATCATTTTTTTTTTTGGTGACTCTCACAAATACAAGTAGAGTCACCGATGTGAGTGGCCTTAGACCTCCGATTCCTTTTAAGTTACCTGCCATTGCAAGAGTGCCAGCCCTAAATACAAAGGCCCAAAATTAATGGTTTTGAAGCAAAAATAATATTTTTGTGACTTTTTGTTTTTAGAGTTGTCAATTTGGGTTCAGTTCGTCGAGTCAGCCCGCCTCTCTATACAATAAAGTTGGGTTGGGTTTTAAAACTACTAACCCAAATAAAAGTGGTCAATTTGAGCTGACGCATATGGGTGTGGGCCAAAACGGATTTGAGGCAGAACGGGGTGGGTCAGCACACTATATTTTTTATATTTTTTTTTGCCACAAAATAACGTCATTTTTAAGTGAAAATTATGGGGCTACATCAAATTTGTGTACTCAATCCGTGAATCATTAAGTGAGAGAGACTCGAAAGAAGTAAATAACAGAAAAGGAGAAACCCTAAGGAGACATCGCCGCCCTTGTCGCCGTTTTCATCGTCGTCGGTGCACTTCATCACGATTACTAATTTGTTGTCGTTACTGTTTCCGATCACACACATTTATCTCTCTCTCTATCTTCATTTTTATTGATAGAAATTTTTATTTATAAGATCATAATTTACCTGTATTTATTTGTAGCAATTTGTGTAAAGTTTACCTGTGTTGCATGCTTGAGAATTAGTTTATGTTGATATAAATATTTGTTTGTGTTTATTTGGCTGATATGATTTTTGTTATCTTTTGAGATATTATTGTGTTTGATATTTTGTGTTTGTTTGATTATTATGATTTTTTATTTTTTGTGTATCAGTTATACACAATTTCAAGCCCAAATTTCATTTATTTGAACAACCCTACTGATCTGAATTTATTATTCATCTCACTCATTTTTTCTTCTATTTTATTTTTTATACTAACAAATACCTAATCTTACTAATTCTCTTTTATACTCCCTCCGTCCCAGACCAAGGGTTCATCTTTCCCTTTTGGGACGTCCCAGACCAAGAGTTCATTTCCAAAAAAGGCAAGTTTTTGAATATATTAATACCCTTATCATCTTCATATATTTACAAAAAAACCATTCATTATATCCTTATACATTCTCTCTCCTATTTTCTATCACACATTTAACTACTATTCCTCCCACTCATTCTCTCTCCTATTAAATATTTTTAACTTTTACATTCTCTCTCCTATTCCCTACCACACATTTAACTTTTACATTATCTCTCATATTTTCTACCACACATTTAATTACTATTCCCTATCTCACATTTAACTTTTATTCATTTTTTAAAAAATTTCTTAAGAAGCGTGAAATCCCCCCCATATACCCTTGGTCTGGGACGGAGGGAGTACTTTTCATTAATTTTTTTTTTTTTTTTGTCAAATTTGTTGGTCTACACTCACGTAAGACAACTCGCGTAAAAAAAAACAATTGTGTTACCTCTTATAGTGCACATAATGAAATTTTTATAGGTAGAAAATGCATGTTTTATATTCATTTTCAAGGAGTACATATAAGAGGTAACACAATTGTTTTTTTTACATTTGAGCGCCACAAATGTTTTACATTTACTAGTAAATTTTTACATTTACTAGTGCACATATGACATAATAACTCTGATGTTGTAAAAAGATCGAGTCAGCTCAAATTTAGCAATCGGTTGTACTCCGGCGATTGAATAGCCTGAAAAGAGACAAAAAAAGTAAACTAAGCCGGGGCTTCTCCGGCGAAGACCCTCCGGCGTGAGAGTAAGTTAACGTTTTGTATATAGAGAAATCAAATTGACAGAGCTTCGAGTCAAAGAGATAACGTACCAAAAAATTGGAATTATGGCTTGTATGTATAGGAATTGATATGTAGAATCCATGTTGAACTTAGACTGTAAAGAGATAAGATATAATTCTAAGAGAATTATATCTGTTGGAGAGTCCTTATTTGACTTGAATTGATATAGGAGGTGGTTACAATCCTGATAAGATTATAACTGCTTAGTGTCCCTATTGGGATAGGACTGCATAAGATGCACTATGCCAAAATGCCGAGATGCTCCCTTCCTCGTCATACATGGTCATCTCGGTCACGATGAGCCGAGGAAGAGACGATAGATAACTAAGCCCGTCGTGATTACGTCATGGCCGAGGAAGACACCTCGTCCTCAAGGGAGATAATGCCGGCCTACGAGGGAGGTCTTCTCGGCACTTTGAGTGTGGCCTTGGTTATGCTCGTCTGCTCAGCCCAGGTCAGCCTTTTGAATGACGAGATAGATAGACGAGGAAGCTCAGGTCTTTCCTCGTAGCTTGAGACGATGGATTATGTTTATGGCTCAATCCACTTTAGCCTTATCCAGACGAGCTCATGTTCGTATCTCGATTTATACTGTTCAAACTTTATTGTTATGTTTGATAATTTTGACTACCTGACCTGTGGTAAAATTTATATGATATAAACTTTATTGTTATGTTTGATAATTGAAATTATGGCTTGTATGTATAGGAATGGATATGTAGAATCCATGTTGAACTAGACTGTAAAGAGATAAGATATTTGACTTGAATTGATATAGGAGGTGATTACAATCCTGATAAGATTATAACTGCTTAGTGTCCTTATTGGGATAGGACTGCATAAGCTGCACTATGCCGAGATGCTCCCTTCCTCGTTTTACATGGTCATCTCGACCACGATGAGCCGAGGAAGAGATGATAGATAAGTGAGCTCGTCGTGATGACGTCATGGCTGTTGGAAATGGGTAACGGAAAGTTAAGTTTGACTTAACGTTGACCTAGATTTCTAACGGAAGTTCGTTATGTGTTTAACGGAACTAGTTACAAATGGTAATCTACATTTGTTGTAGATTATATATAACTCATTTAATGTCTCAAAACCATTTCCGTGTGAATGAGAAATTAATGACAAATGATTTGTAACTTAAATATTGGGTCAAAGTGTGTTTTGGGTTGGTCCCAAAATTGGTGTGGACTTGTTGTGGCTAAAGGGCTGACGAGCAGGCTGAAGAAGCTTCTGCACGGCCGTGCAAGTGTCTAGGACACGGCCGTGCAACGTGCCTTGCCTTGCCACTCAACCGTGCGGAGCCATGAACTCGACCGTGCATATTGCCTTGCACGGCCGTGCAGTTCATTGGACACGGCCGTGCAAAGTGCTGTTATACCCGAAAAGTTGTGACTTTTCAAGGGAAAAGCCACCAAACCCTTTGACTCTCTTTATATACTTTCCCTCCGAATTTCAATTTACATACACAGTCATTTGAGTCTCCCTAGCCTCTAGTAAGATAGATTAACATACCCAAATCATTGCATATTGTTGCATTAAATCCTTCAAAGTCCAAAGTTCCAAACATTGTGTTGTTCGCTAGAGTATTTGATTTGGAGTGCTCCTATCATTTACTTATAAGTCGTTTTATCTTACTAGAAGATTGCCATATAAACCGTAAGCACCTGTGCGGGGCAATAACTTCTTACGGAGATTGTATTAAATACAAGACTCGACTTGAATTCTTTTGTTTCCAATCTCCGTTATCTTTTCTGTTAAGTTTCTAGTTAAGTTCTTGAGAAGCCTACACAATTGTCCAACAATCGTAAGAAGTTATCTACTCTTCTTCAAGATCTTCAAGATGGCAAACGAGAAAGACTCCACAGAATCAAGTCAAGGGAATGTGACGCCTCCTTCTCAAGGTGACGCTACGTTCAACAATGTTACACCGTCTCACCCGGTTCATGATGGTAAGAAACCTCCTTCACGTACAACCTCAAGGGTTGCACCTCTTAATGCTCTCCCTCCGTCTCATGTGTTCGTACATGCGGAAAGACCGGGTATTCTTACCGGGATGAACTTTAAAAGGTGGCAACAGAAAATGTTGGTCTATTTGACAACATTAAAATTGGTGCATTTTCTCTGGGAATATCCACCATTGATATCCGATGAGGATGAATCCAAAGCAAAGAATGACTTGGATACATGGAATCACGGTGATTTCTTGTGTCGCAATTACATTCTTAGTGGCTTGGATTATGCACAATACAAGGTGTGTTGTGGCATAAAGACCGCGAGAGAACTTTGGGATTTTCTCGAGATGCACAATACTATGTGTATTTTGACTAAAAGACCGAAAGTGAACTTGGTGGAAACAAGTGCCGGAAATAAGAGAAAGAACACCGGGAAAGTGAAGAGGACCACCAAGAAGGTTAAAGGTAGTTGTTTTAATTGCGGCAAACCCGGGCATATGGCTAGGGAATGTCGACATCCTAGAATCAACAACCAAGATGGAAACCCTCTTCAAGCCAATGTGAACGAAGATAGAAATGTTCCATTGGACTTTGATCAACTTAGCCTAGGGGCATAAGATTGAATAGACCAAATGTGGTTATTGTGTTAGTAAAGGGTACCTTGTTGAAGGACTCCTTAACTTAAATTGTAATTGTTTATCCGCCTAAGTGCGAAGAATAAAATTTTAAATTTTATTTACTTGGTTTGAAGTGTTCCAATTGTTATGGAGTGTTCATTTAGGTCGTGTAAATTTAAATTCACTAAGTCGACGAGTTAATTTAAAATTACTACCTAAGATGAAGTTTGATTCGCAAATCAATTGTGATTTTTTTTTTGTAGAAATCAGTTCAAACCAGAGATAGTAAATAGATAGTTCTTTACTTCTATTTATGATTGCATTTGATAATGCAAAAGTTCGTCTTTTGGAATAGTAAAACCTTAAAGTTTTAAGTAAACAATAAGGTTTGTGATTCATCTTAATTAGCAATTAAGAGTTTCGAAGTGATAGAGGTGGTTAGTATGTAGTACCGTTTGAAAAATAATTGTTGGGACGCTGACACTTATTTATCAAACGAATGCTTCTTACACACTCAAATCAATTGAAAAAAAGGAAGATAGAACTTTTAAGGAAATGGTGAACTCCTTATTAATAAGTTCCGTCTTATGTGGGTATGCCTAGCAAAGGTAGAAATATCTAAACCTAAAGAGGTTAAGATAGGACCCAAAACCATGGATTACGTTTCCATTGGATATGCAAACTAACAGTATTGCATATAGATTTGTGACGAACAAATTTGAAATGAAAAATGCAGTATTCTTCAAACGAGTTTCCTTACGGGGAAAAATGGTTGAAGAGACCTCACTTAAACATAGATATGACTATGTCGTCGGTTCATCTCAAGGAGATGAAAGACATTGTAGATAACTTGGTTATTACAATTAAATGACTCCACATAAAAGAAAATATTAAATATGAATTAGGACATTCATAAAATATTTGATATGTGGAGGTACACCTCAAGTGTGGGGGTACAAGCTAAATACATTAGTTCTATTGATATGAACTTCTAGTATTAACAGAAACTGTTAAACTGTTAACAGTTAAAAGAATGGATCATCATATATGTGAAAGTTATTTGATGATAAAAACTCCTAACGAATTTGAAGTATTCGTAAGCTGTTTTATAAATACCTAAACTGTGGGGGTATTCGGCTAAAGTAGAAATACTTAAGCAAGACATGTTATATTCTTTGAGAATATACTTCCTTGAAATGATAGGAAATGCATAAATTTTAATAAGAAAATTTATAGAAACGGTGGTGGTCTTCTTAATAAGAAGAAAAAACCAAGATACAGTTGAAGGACAAATGCATCCTATTCTATTTTGGAAGATGGTTGATCTTCCTATGCGAACCGTTGGGTTGCAAAAACTAGATGTACCAAGGATGAAACCTTCAAATATTAGACTACAAACGATCCATCTCAAGTGGAAGATGAAGGACTTAGACGTAGTAAAAGGGCAAGAGTGGAAAAGTCTTTTGGTCCTGATTTTCTATCATTTATGTTGGAAAACGAATCAGCAACTGTTAAGGAAGCATTATCTGGTCCGGATAGTTCGTTCTGGAAAGAGGCTATTAACAATGAGATAAAGATTCATAATGCTTAATAATACTTGGGAATTGGTAGATCTCCCTCCAAGTTGCAAACCATTAGGTTGCAATTGGATTCTTAAAGAAAGTATAAAGCCTATGGATCTGTTGATAAGTAGAAAGCCAGGATAGTTGTCAAAAGGACATTATGATTCATGCAAGATTATCCAAAATGACACAACAGAGCGTTCTATGTCGCACAACCGTGTTGGATCTACTTGTGTATTCATATGGACTAAACAAGCAACTAAACAGTGGCATGAGAAGTTCGATAGAACTATGTTATCAAATGGATTCAAGATTAATAAATGTGACAAATGTGTCTACATACATTAAAGGAACATCTGAATCATTTGTTAATAGTCTGTCCTTACGTGAATAACAATGGTAGTCATGAATTGATCATGAATACCAAAGACATGTTAAAGAAGAACTTTGACATGAAAGATATGGGATTAGCCGATGTTATATTAGAGATAAAGATCTCTAGATCATCTGAAGGATTAGTTCCTTCACAATCCCATTATCTTGAAAAAGTACTTCGAAAGTTCAAATAAATTCTTGAGAGGTAATCTCTGTAAAGTAGATCTCTGAAAGGTAGACTCTAAGGAGGTCAAACCACTTAGAGATACTGAATACTTGGAAAGTCTGAACGGTACAGAGATAATAACCACTTGAAGAAACTGACCGATAGAAGAATTTGATCACTCGAAGGGACTGATCATTCTAGATAGACTAAAGGTCTAATTGTAATTGTAATCAATCACCGGAATAGTATAATCATAAGTACTTGGTGTACTTAAAGGTATACTTATGATTAACGATTACAATTCCTATAAGTTGAATGGTCTTGGAAGATATTCCTTTGTGGAATAAGTCTGTGTCTACATGACCTAAGGCATCGTGACGACAATGAAAAATAGGAAAAGGTGTAGAACGTCATGGTAAGTCTAGACATAATGGTCTTAGACACACTACCATAGTACAATTGATCTCAATATGCGACTGTCACAACTAGCCATGTGAAGTCAAAATCGGATCCGTCTACCTAAGGGTAGTAATAGAGATCAACTGTATAAACTGTTAAGGGGAATGGGTTTAAAAACCCACAACAAAAGAACTTATAGCGGACACTCAACCTTGAGAAATGGAGATCCCAGGCCCTTGGTTCAATGAGACAACCAAGTTATAAGTTCTAGTAGAGTTACTTGGAAACAACAACTCGGTTTATTAACCTAGAGATGTTGAATACTCATTCCCAGAACGTCCAAGTACTAGCACATGCAAGAAGTGGTGAGGATAAGTTGAGAAAACTTTTAATGATTTCTATACCTACGGGTGGAGTAGTGCATGATACTCCTTATAGTGAGAATCACCTATATAAAGCGAGAGGTAATAAGGCCGCCTCTAAATGAACGCTTATGAATGAGATACGGTCCATGGCCAAAATGGACAAAAACGTGAGAACAACAATTGTTAGAGCTACTATTATGTGAGTATTATTGTCTTGGTATACATCCGACACACGGTTCAAAGCGACTCGCTACCAAATGGCTAGTATATCCGATAATATTTCACTAGGGAAGATTCAAGGCCACAAGCTATCTATCCCGATGTAATAATAGTTCGCCGGAACTTTGGACGAAATTGCATACATGCATTAATTGTCATTCATGTGGGGGATTGTTGGAAATGGGTAACGGAAAGTTAAGTTTGACTTAACGTTGACCTAGATTTCTAACGGAAGTTCGTTATGTGTTTAACGGAACTAGTTACAAATGGTAATCTACATTTGTTGTAGATTATATATAACTCATTTAATGTCTCAAAACCATTTCCGTGTGAATGAGAAATTAATGACAAATGATTTGTAACTTAAATATTGGGTCAAAGTGTGTTTTGGGTTGGTCCCAAAATTGGTGTGGACTTGTTGTGGCTAAAGTGGCCGACGGAAAGCAGTCGAAGAAGCTTCTGCACGGCCGTGCAAGTGTCTAGGACACGGCCGTGCAACGTGCCTTGCCTTGCCACTCAACCGTGCGGAGCCATGAACTCGACCGTGCATATTGCCTTGCACGGCCGTGCAGTTCATTGGACACGGCCGTGCAAAGTGCTGTTATACCCGAAAAGTTGTGACTTTTCAAGGGAAAAGCCACCAAACCCTTTGACTCTCTTTATATACTTTCCCTCCGAATTTCAATTTACATACACAAATATTTGAGTCTCCCTAGCCTCTAGTAAGATAGATTAACATACCCAAATCATTGCATATTGTTGCATTAAATCCTTCAAAGTCCAAAGTTCCAAACATTGTGTTGTTCGCTAGAGTATTTGATTTGGAGTGCTCCTATCATTTACTTATAAGTCGTTTTATCTTACTAGAAGATTGCCATATAAACCGTAAGCACCTGTGCGGGGCAATAACTTCTTACGGAGATTGTATTAAATACAAGACTCGACTTGAATTCTTTTGTTTCCAATCTCCGTTATCTTTTCTGTTAAGTTTCTAGTTAAGTTCTTGAGAAGCCTACACAATTGTCCAACAATGGCCGAGGAAGGCACCTCGTCTTCAAGGGAGATAATCCCGGCCTACAAGGGAGGTCTCCTCGACACTTTGAGTGGGGCCTTGGTTATGCTCGTCTGCTGAGCCCAGGTCAGCCTTATGAATGACGAGATAGATAGACGAGGAAGCCCAGGTCATTCCTCGTAGCTTGAGACGATGGATTATGTTTATGGCCCAATTCACTTTGGCCTTATCCGGATGAGCCCATATTTGTGTCTCGATTTATACTATTTATACTGTTCAAACTTTATTGTTATGTTTGATAATTTTGACTCCCTGACCTGTGGTAAAATTTATATGATATAAACTTAACCCTCGTTTAAATCAAATTTTATATGATAATTTTATTTTTACTCTGAAATAATTTGACAAAAAAATAATAATAATAAACAAATAAATAAATAAATTGATGTTCGCCAATGAGTCTAACCAAAAGTAATGCCTATAAGATTGAAGACTTGAGCCCTATACCTTCTCCTATGGAGCACTCTTACAAACTTCTAGATGTAGATGTAGATGTCAATGGAGCATTAAGTTTTTTGGGTGATAAGTATATTCAAATCATAAAATAATACTACCTCCGTCCTTAAATAAAAATAAATGTTAAAATAAAATTAATTTGCTTTTAACCAAAAATATTTTTTTTAAAAAAAAAATCGACATTTATTTAGGGACATGCACGAATACTCTCTCCGTCCCATAGTAATATGCAAAAAGATCTAT
Organism: Adenophora triphylla var. japonica; assembly: GCA_022495995.1. NCBI lineage: Eukaryota > Viridiplantae > Streptophyta > Magnoliopsida > Asterales > Campanulaceae > Adenophora > Adenophora triphylla. The sequence goes on from JAFEMH010002881.1 coordinate 172,740, forward strand.
TTTGGTTATCTCAAATTAATCAGCAAAGTCCCAAAAGAAAAATGAAACGCACTTGCTATACTTATAACAACTACCCACTTCACTTTTTCTTTCCTATCCAACCATCTACTCACAAAATATCACTTTTTACACTTTTCTTTTTAATTATTGTGTCAAGTAAAATTGTGTATATTTATCTGTAACAACGGAGGGAGTATGGAATAGTCCGATCTAGAATTTTCATAAAATCAATTTTCAAAGCAATAAATTAAAAAACCCCATTTTCAGCTTGTGGGCTACATATTGATTTTTGGTATCATTTTTCCTTTCATGAAAATGGCATAGGGGTTATTCATCATGTCAATGAAATATCACATTAATAGAGGACAAAAACTTGGGTGAGAACATGAAAACCCGTCTCACCCATGAGACGGGTCGGATCCTGACCCATCACCCGCCCAACAAAGCCAACCCGCGCCTCCGCCCAAGCTTTTTGCATATGGGCGGTCGCCCAAGCTGAAATGGGCGGTCGCCCAAGCCCACATTTGCCTTAAGCCCAATCCTTCAGCCAACATAAAGTAATAGTTTGTATACGTTAAAGTAATAGTTTGTATACATTAAAGTAATAGTTTGTATACATTAAAGTAATACATATATACAGAAAAGTAATAATGTTTTTTCCTATGTTTTCTTCGTTTGGCAAAAGTAATACTTATTATAACTAAAATGTAACAAACGTGTTATTTATATACAATAGTATTTGTACATAATTGTAACACATATGTATAGGTATATATGTTTTCATGTAAAAGTATTACATTATCTATAGAAATATGTTACAATTTCATCTATCAAAGTGTTACATTTACTTGTATAAACTATTACATTCATATACATGAGTTAGGGAAAAACTATTACTTAAAGTAATACATAGAAAACTTAGGGAAAAACACTATTACTTTTCTGTATATATGTATTACTTTAATGTATACAAACTATTACTTTAATGTATACAAACTATTACTTTAAGAGATGGTAACTATTACTTTTTCTCAGAAAAAAAAAAAAAAATTTAAAAAAAAAAAAAAATAAAATAAAAAAAAAAAAAAAATTGGCCTATAAAAGGCTGCCACGTGACGGGTCATGGCCCATGGGTCATGGGTCAACCCGTCTCACCCATGAGACGGATCATACCCGTCTCACAGGAGACCAGCTCTTAATAGAGATGGAATTTAGCTATCAATTCATTTTGGTTGGTGATTTGATGAAATATATTATTCAGTTTCCTAATTCTTTGCTTAAAATGTTGCTCCTAGAGCGAAATCGACCTCTTTTACATAGAGTAAGAAATTAGTTATATTAATTGTCTTAATATTAAAACAAAAATGAGTTACAATTACTACGATTCTCTCATATTAAATGTTTGAAAAATAAACCTATCTTTGAAAATGAAGAATTAATTAGCACAAAGTCTCGAAAAAAACCTGTTTTACACTCGCTTAGTGTAAAACGTGTTTTCAAAATGCGCGATAACATTAATGACACTTTTTTTTTAAAATATGCGATGAAGTTTTTGTAAATAATCGAATTTATAAGAACTTATAGGCACTTTTCAACACTAATGACACTTTTTTATACTATAATCGGCAACATGATTAATCTCTCATAAATTTGTGATCAAAATTAAAAAAAAAAGTCAAATGGGACAACATTTTGGGAATGAGGGAGTATGTTATAATTGTATTGGTGTTTTTAAATAAATTGTGTCGGGTTCACAATTATTATGCAACCAATAAATATCGGCACCTTATTTGTATCAATATTTTTGTAAACATTTTTTTTTTACTCCGACCTAGCATTGCCTTCGGCGTCACGTTTCAAGAATTCAGATACATGTTTTTTAGAATTTTTTTTTTTTTTGCTAATGGGAAAAATTTGACCTAATTGATTATGGGAACTAAGAAAAATGAGATGAGCTTGCTCCCACACCTCATTGAGCTTGCTATCTCATTCGTACATTTAACCAGAATACTATGGTTGTGAAACTGAGATTTTAGGTCTCATTTTTTTCGCTGTTAATTTTCTTATTTTAGAATTAAATATTTTAAAAAATATTTATGTATTTTCATCATTAAAATATATTAAAAATACATTATTAAAAGTGTCCAATCAAATAAAATTTAAATATTTATTTAGATACAGAGTTATTACGTGTTAAACATGAAAATGACTGATAAGGTAGGGCATCAATGCCTCTCACCTTTTTTCATCTCATCTTAGATTTTGAAGTGCCACCATATAATATTTATCCACCACAAAAATAAATAATAATAATAATTACTCCCTTCGTCCCTAAAAGTTTATCCCATTTGACTTTTTTGTTGAACTTTGACCACAAATTTATGAGAGATTAATCATGTTCATGAAATTCTAAAAGTTGTTGTTGATAATATTATTAATGGTGAATCAATAGGTATTTTTAGAATTTCATGAACATAATTAAATTGTTATATATTTCACACAAAGCTCAACTAAAAAATTAAATGGCATAAACTTTTTATGAGTGTATTATATTAAAATTTTAAAATAAAAATAGCAGCAGAGGGTGTATCACGTGACTAAACATTCTTAGCAATAAATTTCATGTGGTTGTTGGTGGTTGACATATATTCCCAGTATAATTATTAATATTTTTGATTAACGATTTTAGTTATTTATATACTTAGTTATATTATGATAAAATGTGATTATTTTTTCTTATTTAAATAAAAAAATTAATAAACTAAAAAATATACACTCGTTGTATTAAATTAAATATTCTACATTTTGTTACATTTTGTTACATACATGCAAAAATTAAAATTAAAAATAAATACCAAAAAAATATCATTATATTATTAAATTTGATAAATATTTTTCGATTGAATAAAAATAAATATCTGTTTAGAACAAATGCAGTAATATTTTTATGATAGGTATAGAAAAAATTATTGGCCCTATTGAAATAGGGTAAGTTTAGGGATGACAATTTGACCGAATTCGATTTGAAATGAAGGCGATTCGATTCGACAAATTAGGGTTTGGTTTGCAATTCTTAAAATTCGATCGGGTTCGGATCACGCTGATGATCCGACCTAAACCCGATCCGACCCGACCCGAATCACACCGACTCGATCGAAACCCGACTCGATCCGACTTGAATCCTAAATAAAAGGTTAATCTAAAAGATGAATAAAATATATTTAACATTTCCTAAATTTTATTTCTTTTTTGTGTTTATAAGTGAGATTTTAAACTATTTTTTAACGGAATAAAAGTGACGGGCTAAGTCCAACGAGCAAGCCCAATTATTTACATATTATGACCACTACATTCTCAGTGGGCTAGGCCCAATTATTATCAGGCTCATGGCCCATCAGCCTGATCAGTCGACCTAGCTCATTGTCTGACCTACGTGGTCCCGGCACAAGTTCTTAACAGATCAGATAGGATACGATCAGAACCTGAGAGATATGGATTTCTCATGACGGAAAGTAACGAATTAGAAATCATTGAGAATGATGAACCTACTTCCTATCAAGAGGCGATGTCCACTCCTGATTCGGACAAGTGGCTAGGAGCCATGGAATTTGAGATCAAATCCATGTACGATAATCAAGTTTGGAACTTGATTGATCCACCTGAAGGTGTAAAAACCATAGGGTGCAAATGGATTTTCAAAAAGAAAACCGACATGGATGGGAAGGTACATACTTACAAGGCTAGGCTTGTTGCTAAGGGGTATAGGCAGATTCATGGCGTTGACTATGATGAAACCTTTTCGCCCGTAGCAATGCTTAAGTCTATTAGAATCTTAATTGCCATAGCCGCATATTATGATTATGAGATATGGCAAATGGACGTCAAAACAGTGTTTCTTAACGAAAACCTACTTGAGGATGTATACATGATACAGCCTGAAGGGTTTGTTGATCCAAAGAATTCTAATAAAGTATGTAAGTTGCAGAGATCCATTTATGGATTGAAGCAAGTTTCGAGGAGCTGGAATCTACGTTTTGATGAATCAGTCAAAGAGTTTGGCTTCATCAAAAACGAAGATGAGCCTTGTGTATACAAGAAAATAAGTGGGAGCATAGTACTATTTCTGGTGTTATATGTCGATGACATCTTGCTCATTGGAAACCATGTTCCTGCACTTGAGACTGTCAAGTCCTGGTTAGGAAAATGTTTCTCAATGAAAGATATGGGTGAAGCGGCTTATATCCTTGGTATCAAGATCTATAGAGATAGATCAAGAAGGATGATTGGTTTATGTCAAAGTACATATATTGACAAGGTCCTTAGAAGATTCCATATGGAAAATTCTAAGAGAGGGAACTTGCCAATGGGATATGGCATTACTCTTAGCAAGACTCATTGTCCTAAGACAAATAATGAGCGAAAGAGGATGAGTGATATTCCATATGCTTCGGCAATTGGGTCTATCATGTATGCCATGTTATGTACTAGACCTGATGTCTCGTATGCTCTGAGCATGACGAGTAGATACCAGTCTGATCCTGGTGAGAACCATTGGATAGCAGTTAAGAATATCCTTAAGTACTTGAGAAGAATTAAGGATGTATTCTTGGTATTTGGAGGAATGGAAGATGTTCTGGTTGTAAAGGGTTACACAGATGCAAGCTTCCAAATCGATAAAAATGACTTTAGATTGCAGTCTGGGTTCATGTTTATGCTAAATGGAGGTGCCGTTTGTTGGAAGAGTTCCAAGCAAAGCACTGTTGCTGATTCTACAACCGAAGTCGAATACATAGTAGCATCGGATGCAGCTAAGGAGGTGGTTTGGATCAAGAAGTTCGTTAGTGACTTAGAAGTCATTCCGAGTATCACTAACCCGATAGAGCTTTATTGTGACAATAATGGTGCTATTGCCCAAGCAAAAGAACCAAGGTCACATCAACAATCCAAACACATTATGAGGCATTTCCACCTCATTCGAGAAATCTGTGAAAGGGAAGACGTCAAGATATGCAAGGTACCTACGGATGACAACATTGCGGACCCTCTCACCAAGCCTTTGCCACAAGCTAAACATGACGGTCATGTTAGGTCCATGGGTATAAGATACATGAATGATTGGGCCTAGTGCAAGTGGGAGACTGTAGGTGTTTGTGCCCTAGGCCTATAGAGATAGACTTACATGTAATGTCATTATTCATTTATATAAGAGATTGCTATTTTGACTATTATATATGTTTGCATGTTTAATTGTAATAATCGTGTCCCTAGTACTTATGAAGCACTAGTATGAAGTTTAATGGATAATCATGTGATGATTATATGCATATGGATGCACATTAAATTCATGGGTACTTGTTAGAGAACAAGGTACTGGACTTGACCCATTATGAGATTTATGTCATGGTCGTATGTCATAATTAAATCTCATATAGTTATATCATTGATATCCTTTGACCTGAGATTATCATCGTCTTCCACTCGATGAATATTATGTTTGATATAGTTTAACGTTATCTTTAACCGGATAACAATAAGGGCTATTATTGGCATGATAGGATTCTTGTTGGGAAGAATGATAAGTCAAGATGGAAATTTGTCCCCCGTAAAGAGAGATGTTTGCTAGGCCACTTGTAAGTAAGATTGATGATGTACATGGCCATGTCCGAATGAATTAATGTGATTAATATCATTTGATTGATCAATTTACTTGGTAACGAGAAAGCATTGAACAATATGAGTTGACGTGGACCATGACTCACGTTCAATATAACATCGCGTGACAATGGAATTGTGATATGTTCTATGTAGGAAATCGAACTTGATATTATATTATTTGGGTAGGCATGATGGCTTGCTAGAGTCCGCTCATGTCTTATGAGGATCGATGTGATCGAACTCATTGCCAACATAATATAGTCCTATGGGGTCACACGCATCGAACGAATTGTCAAAAATGAAGAATATGAATTTTTGTACACAGGGGACGACTCGTCCCCAGGCCAGAACTAACTATTCCCTTGGCCTGGGATGAGTGTATCAGAGGTTTTACCCTGAGGGACGACTCGTCCCATAGGGGACGACTCGTGCCCATAGGGACGACTCGTGCCCTGAATTTGTACTAATTGTTCCCCGTAAAGGGGACGAGTGTATCTGGGCATTGTGAAGAGGGGACGAGTCGTCCCGTCGGCGCTGGCAGGTACATAAATGACTTAAAATTAGGGTTTTCTAGAAGAGAAAAATTTTATAACGTATAAATACAAACACTTGGTTGTCCTAGCAGTCACACTCACGTTTTTGGGTTTAGAGAAACACAAAAAGAGTGATTTCAATTGTGAATTGAGAGAAATCAAAACACCAATTCCATATTTCTTCATTGATTGAAAGGAGTTTCAATCAAAGGATCTAGCAATCCACCAATTCCATATAACGTATAAATACAAACACTTGTAGAGTAAGCCTTAACCGGTAAGAGAGATTGATATAACCGGTAAGAATTATATAGGCTAGGTAAGGTAACCGGTTAGGCATGCAAACCGGTTGAGTGGTCAACTGGTTAGGTGGCTTCACCAAGTAACTCACAGACTGATGAAAATCTCCAGGTCTTCAAGTCTTCAAAGCTTGAGAAAATTACATAATGAAAACACTGGACACTAGCACTAAGGGGACCTATTATACATAGAAAAATTTTATTTGATCTAATTGAAATAGGGATCCACATTAATGCTTATTATGATTGAAATTAAGCAATTCTAAAACTAAACATATATTTGACTAAAAATTATACTCCGTATGATAGAAGGACTAAAATGAAAAGAGTATATTATGTGTCTTTTTTCTCCATCGACAATATTATTTGCGTTTGAAATGATGTTTATCTTTTGTTTGGGATGAAAATGAATATGAATCAACAAAAAGAATAAGTTATATGTAGAGAATCATGGGGAAATGAACAGTTTTTGATTTTGAATGAATAAAAGTAATTTTCTCTCAAAACTACAATTTTTTCATAGTTTGAGCATCCGATAATAATTAAGTTACAAAAAATCACAAAATTTATTTTATAAAATGATATGTTATATTTGTATTGGTGTTTTTAAATAAATTGTATCGGATCCACAATTATGCAACCAATAAATATCGCCACTTTATTTGTATCTATCTTTTTGTAAACAATTTTTTTACTCCAACCTAGCATTGTTCTTCGGAGTCACGTTTCAAGAATTCAGAATATGAGTATGTTTTTTAGCTTTTTTTTTTTTTTGTTAATGGGAAAAATTTGACCTAATTGATTATGGGAACTAAGAAAAATGAGATGAGCTTGCTCCCACACCTCATTGAGCTTGCTATCTCATTCGTACATTTAACCAGAATACTATGGTTGTGAAACGGAGATTTTAGGTCTCATTTTTTTTGCTGTTAATTTTCTTATTTTACAATTAAATATTTAAAAAAATATTTATGTATTTTAATTATTAAAATATATTAAAAATACATTATTAAAAGTGTCCAATCAAATAAAATTTAAATATTTATTTAGATACAGAGTTATTACGTGTTAAACATGAAAATGACTGATAAGGTAGGGCATCAAAGCCTCCCACCTTTTTTCATCTCATCTTAGATTTTGAAGTGCCACCATATAATATTTATCCACTGCAAAAATAAATAATAATAATAATTATGTTAAAATTTTAAAATAAAAATAGCATCAGAAGGGAATTTTTTTTCAAATAATCACTTTTTACTTTTTTTATTTACTAAAATGACTTACTGTTCAAACTATTGTCCAGAATGTCCATTTTTTTTAAACTCGCTACACCGTGTAGCGAGTTTGACTAGGGTTGATCAAAACTCGCTACACCGTGTAGCGAGTTTAGGGTAATTAAGTTTGACCGTTGGAAAATTAATTAGGGCGTTTAATTAACCTAAACTCGCTACACCGTGTAGCGAGTTTGGTCAAACCTAATTAAACTCGCTACACGATGTAGCGAGTTATTTAATGCCCTTTTCCTTCCCCTACCAGTTTACGTCTTCAAATTCAAAGGAAACAAAAAAAAAAAAAAATGCCATCTTCATCTTCATCAGTCAGCCGCCGAGGAGAAAGGGAGAAGAAGAGAAGAACACCTAACCAACCAAGGATTTTGCCAAGTAAATTCAATCTTTTTTTAAATTGTAAGTTTAAATTCTTTAAATTTCTGTATTGTATTAAATTTTAACTTTGATTTTATTATTTATTACTTACAATTTAGGATTTTTTTTTTATTTTTCTATGATGTTCTAATTGCATTTTGATGACATTCTAAACCCTTGAATATGTTGAATTATGACTGTTAATATTATTTATTTACTTACATTTTGATGAATTATGACGGTTTAAACTTTGTATCCGGAGCTATGTGGCATTGTAGGAGTGGAGGCTAAGGAGACAATCTCACGTCTTTGATAATAGAATGCATTGGAGAAATAAAATGTATTTTTAGTGTGTTTGAAATTTGTAGCAGATATTTCTCTGCTAAATTATGTTAACAATTCTTCTTGGAGGCGGTCTCCTGTGAGACGGGTCATGATCCGTCTCACGCACAGACGGTCGACCCATCACGTAGGCATTTACCCGCCACGTGGCGGCCTTTTATAGGCCAATTTTTTTTTTTTTTTTTTTTTTTTTTTTTTAAATTTTTTTTTTTCGAGAAAAAGTAATAGTTACCATCTCTTAAAGTAATAGTTTGTATACATTAAAGTAATAGTTTGTATACATTAAAGTAATACATATATACAGAAAAGTAATAGTGTTTTTCCCTAAGTTTTCTATGTATTACTTTAAGTAATAGTTTTTCCCTAACTCATGTATATGAATGTAATAGTTTATACAAGTAAATGTAACACTTTGATAGATGAAATTGTAACATATTTCTATAGATAATGTAATACTTTTACATGAAAACATATATACATATGTGTTACAATTATGTACAAATACTATTATATATAAATAACACGTTTGTTACATTTTAGTTATAATAAGTATTACTTTTGCCAAACGAAGAAAACATAGGAAAAAACATTATTACTTTTCTGTATATATGTATTACTTTAATGTATACAAACTATTACTTTAATGTATACAAACTATTACTTTATGTTGGCTGAAGGATTGGGCTTAAGGCAAATGTGGGCTGATTTCAGCTTGGGCGACCGCCCATTCCAGCTTGGGCGACCGCCCATAAGCAAAAAGCTTGGGCGGAGGCGTGGATTGACTTTGTTGGGCGGGTGATGGGTCAGGATCCGACCCGTCTCATAGATGAGACGGGTTTTCATGTTCTCACCCAAGTTTTTGTCTTCTTCTTGTGTTTTTGATTTCGAAGACATTGTTATGATGTTCTAATATTATTTATTTACTTACATTTATAGAAAATTATTAATTAATTTTCTTATGTAGAATGATTTTTTTTGTCCATCCTTATATAAAATGACTTTTAAATAATAAAAATTTAATAATAATGATTATTAATTACTGAAAAAAAGACTTAATTAATAATACTTGTTAAAATAATACACAGTTATAATATAAACAATTGTATAATTAGTGTGAATACTAAAAACAACAAAATAAATTAAACTTCTAAGAAATGTTAATATACCTATAACAACATCTCAAATCTCATATACTTATACCCCAAACCCTAAATCTGATAGATCTATCCCAAACCCTTAAAATATGATTTATTGTTCAAACTTTAAAAAAAAAAAACTGCATCCTATTTTTCAAAACCGCATGAGTATTACTCTTGAATATTACTTAGTATAAAGGCTGGAAATCAAGACCTTCCCCACAGGCACTTCTTGGAAGTGTGGGATAACTTTGGATTACAATGCCACATACTAGTAATTACACTTTTGTATTCTCTTATTTATTTCCTTGCGTCGTAGAAACCTTGATATTGAAATAAATAGATGGAAGCTTTCATTGATCCCGGGCCTATCGATGCCTCTGTTCTGACCCGGCATGCGGAGCATAGGGCTAGGTATATTTGAGCCGGGTGGGAGGTTTCTAGTCCCCTCCATTTTCGTCATGGTGCCGCCTTGCCAGCCGAATTAGCTCCTGTGATATTATTGAGACTGGCGGAGTGCGGATTTAGCGGAGTTCACTATATAGGGAGGGTATAGTATGATTTTGCGTTGCTGGAGGCTCTGATCGAGAGATGGCGTCCGGAGACCCATACATTCCATCTCCCGGTTGGTGAGATGACGATCAACCTAGAGGATATCGGCATGATTTGCGGGTTGCGGATTGATGGAGATGCTGATACTGATGATGGGTTTCCAGCACATATAGACTGGCGGGCTGCCTGTCAGGAGTATTTAGGGACTGTCCCCGGTGACGGAGATATAGATGGGAGCAGTCTGAAGCTCAGGTGGATTACCTTCCGTTTCCCACACTTTAGTGACCTCGCTGATTATACTGCTCCAGAGATTGTGGATCAGTACGTACGGTCGTATATCTTGCTTGCCTTGGGTTCTACGATCATGCCTGATCGTACGAACAACAAGGTTAAGCTATGTTATCTCCCTCTGCTTAGGGATGTTTCTAGGGTCACCAAGACATATTGGGGAGTGCTGCGCTCGCTTTCCTATATCGAGAGTTGTGTAGTGCGACTGACCCTCAGACGAGACAGTGCGGAGGATTTCTCAACGTTCTACAGGTATGTTTATCTCATTTTAATGTTCATTCTGTTGTTGTTTTTAAGTTTTATTTCAAATTAGCGGCATTGTTTATAGTATTTAGTATACATTTATTTGATATAGATTTGGGCTTGGGAGCGGTTGAGATGTGTGAGGCCGCAGATCCGTTATCGATTCAGAGAGCAGAACTACATGCTCATGCCCCTCGGATGCAGGTATACATATATCATACGTTATTTTCTCGTCGTTAATGTTTTTTTTGAACAAAATCTTATAATTATTCTGTTTATGAAATTTTAGCTGGGCCCAGGCATCGCTGGATCTGAGAGAGGTTACTACACATAGCCTGCGAGGCTATCGGGATCAGCTGGCCCGGCTAAATGAGGCTCACGTGGTGTGGCAGCCTTATGAAGGGAGATACGCTCCGCCCTATTGCACTCAGGGTGAGGACATATTGTTGGCGAAGGTCCCTCTCATATGCTTTGAGAGGATCGAGTGGCATCTGCCTGATCGCGTTATGAGGCAGTTTGGCCTGAGACAGTTTGTCCCAGCACCGTCCGACACTAGCCCAGAGTTGCACCGTTCTGATCGGCGGGGAAACAGTACGGTGAGATGGAGTGACCACCATCGCCCACTTATTGCACGATGGGAACAGCGGCACGAACTTCTGGTCACCGGGGAGTACGGCTTCCACGATATGACTTACACTGATCCATATATGGTATGGTATCGGGACATAACGTGTAAGTTTGTGCAGCACCTCACTCAAATAGAGGGGGATGGATACCGCCTGCCCGCCCTCGCCTTAGAGTTTATGGTAAGTTTTTACATTTTTCAAGTTTTTATTTCTAGTTTTTTTTTTAACAAAACATCAATTATTAACTTATGTCTCTCGTACTTATATATATTTTTGATATGAAAACAAAAGTGCACTTTCGAGCGCTTGCATGTCGACAATGAGGCGGAGGAGCATCCTAGACAAGCTTCAATGCGGGCGAGAATTACACACGGGTTCACGGGAGTTAGGGAGCTCCAACGCCTTCAGGCTGCTGCACCTCCCCCACCGGTAGATCGCGTACAGGGGGTACGACAACGTCGGGTTAGACGTCGTGGACAGGCAGAACCACCACCCGAAATGGACTTGCACGATGAGCCTGAGCCCGAGCAAGAGCCTCAAGCGCAGACCTAGACTGAGGTGAATTATGAATGGTTGTCACAGTCACAGTCACAGTGGGGGAGTTGGAGCGTAGGTTTCGGAGGGACTGGGAGTGGGGGTGCCGGAGGGAGTGGGAGTGGGGGTGGCTGGGGGGGTGGGATTGGGAGTGCCCAGGCAGACCCTTCCCCTGGACCATCCACTATGGGCTTCGGCCTTTATACGAGTGGAAGTGGGTTGAGGACTCCTATATCACATGCAGGGCTCCGCCCCTTCTCCGATCCGTCTCAGATTACCCCTGCTCAACAGCAGGAAGAGATGCTTAGAAGAGGGTCTCGACACCGGAATCCGATGAGTAGGTTCACCCCGTCTTTCTATGATAATAGGTAGCGAGTTCACTTTTTTTTATAATGATGTAATGAAAGTTTGTAGTATTGGTTTAGTTTTTTTTATGTTTTTATTTGTAATAACTGAAACTTTGTACTACACATTTATGTAGATGTATATGTATATGTTATTTGGTTTAGTGTTATGTGGATGTAATGAAACTTTGTACTATTAGTTTAGTTTTTATTTTGATGTTTGCATTTTAGTGTTATTTGGATGTTTTATGTTTGTTATGTTTAATTTGGTTGTTTACAACAAGTTTGATGATTTGTAGTTTGAGCAGGTTTTGGTTTGGTTGTTTGGTTTTGGTTTGGTTGTTTACAGGTGGGATTGCAAAGAAGACTGCTGCTGGGGTGCTTCTGTTCAATTGAACTCGCTACATGGTGTAGCGATTTTACTAAACTCGCTACACGGTGTAGCGAGTTTAACTGGAAAACTAACTGTTTTTTTTCTTAACTGACATTTCCAACGAATTTAATCAATTATAATTTTTAAATATTCATTAGAATAACTAAAGTTATTTTTAAAAATTGGAAAAATACATTCATCTCAAATATAAATTACATTCAACTTTTCAAGTTTAATGAAAACAACATAAAATAAAACTGCAACTGAAACTGAATTCAATTCAAACCAAACATAAATTACATGAAAAACATTCTGCTACTCCCTAATGTTCGGGCATCTACGACGATTGTGCCCTTCTTGATGGCATGATGAACACATAGTCTTCCTTTTATCTGCTTGAAAGTCCATAGAATTACGGAAGCGTCTTGATCTAGGTCGTCCGGACTTCGCAGAACGTCGAAGTAGGGGATTAGGGAAAAAACTGGGCACCAAACCATCCACACCCCAATAGTCCTCATGCTCGATTGGTTCGAATGTCCCCTTCCATGTCTTGTAGTATTCCCCAACGGTGTAATATCGAGAAACGAAATCTCGACCATCAAGATTTTGTGTAGAACAACAAGCAAGAAGATGGGAACAAGGCATGTGATAGGCAACCCATTTACCACATGTGCAGGTACGCTCATTAAGTCGGACAATCTGTATATTTCCTCCGTGATCACCCTGACGTGCGGTTGTCACTTGATACACCCCCATTTCGTGATTGTTGAATCTCTTGACCTGATGTGTTGCCCCTTTTGCGGTGTTCTTAAAGTAGTGATAATTGACTTTCTGGCTGAATTGGTGTAGGGGATTGATGTTAGGGTTATCAGGATTACCTCCTAAGGCATTGATTGAAAATCCATGCCTTACTTGAAAGTACTCCACACAACGGTAGAAGGCAGTTTCAACAATTGTTGTGATTGGCATCCCACGAGCTCCCTTCATCACACCATTGAAAACCTCAGACATGTTGGTAGTCATGATGCCATACCTGTAATGACCCTAACCCTAGGCCCTAATTTTAAGATCATATTATATGCTCTTAATATTTATGTTAATTTTATGTGTTCATTTATATCCTTAAAATTCTTATTTTAAGATAAGATGGTTGAGAAGTAATTTAGAACCTCTTAGGAATTCAAGAGAAATTAAATAAAGAACTTTGGGGGAAAAATAAAAATAAAAATTAGATAAAGAGTAAGAGGAGGTTAAAATGGGTAGAATAAATAATGGGAATAAAAGGGGTTTAATTAAATTGTTGAAAGCCTTGAATTTTAGGGGTGGGGGACCCTATCCCTTAAAACCCTCTCCTTTTCCCTCCTAAGTCAATGACCCCCATACCTCCCATACTTCTCCCTTCCTCTTCCCATACTCCCTCTACTCTCCTCCATCATCCTCCTCCATTTTCTTCTTACATTTTTTTTCCCATGGAAACTCCATTTGAAAGCCTCACATTACAAGACTTCTAGCAAACTCATTTCTTCTCCATTTTCAAATCAAGTTATACTTTTGTGCTTGGTGCATCTAGGAGAGTTGATCAAGCCAAGAAAATCTTCATTCCATCTTGTATTTACTAAGGTGAGTTATTATGACCTTTTCCTTCTTTAAATGTCCATGAACCTTTAAATGTTGTTATTGTTGTTCAAATGGTTATTTGATGCTTTGGGGAACTTTCTTGGATTGAGGAAATTGTTGGTTTTATAGAAAATGTAGTTGTTCATGGAAGTGGTAATGACCTAGATTAGGACATGATACCTTGGGGGTTAAATGGGTTAGATTAGAATCATCAAAGTTATGAATCATTTTAGGTTCACAAAAGTAGAAGAAACTTAGTACTAGTTTGGATTTTGAGGAACCCTAAGCTAAACTGCTGCTGCTACCAGTTTCTGGGCCGTGGCACGAGTCATGCCCTGGGGCACGAGTCGTGCCCATGGCCAACTCGTGACCACGAGTCGTACCTAGGAGGCCAAATCGTTCTGAGTAACTTGAGGAAAAATTGGCACGAGTCGTGCCCTAAGGCACGAGTCGTGCCCATGGAAGTCACGAGTCGTGACCAAGGTTAAAGGGAAGTCGTGCCTTGTTGGGGACGCCAGAATCAGAGAAGGGTCAAATGGGCACGAGTCGTGCCCTGGGGCACGAGTCGTGCCCTGGCCTGGTTACAATGTATCAACTTTAGAGCTGTTCAAACCTAATCAAACTCGAACCAAAATGAAATCTCTTTAACCTAGATTAAAGTAGAATACTTTGGCTACACAATGACATCTTAAGTGACCAAAATGAAATTGGGGAAGTACTTTAAATATTGCTTGGAAAACGCTAGGTAGCCTAGTGTGGTAACTTGACCAATGTGATCCCAACTTGGTAGATTTAACTTGGACCTTTGTAGAGGCCATGTATTATTGTATAATGACTACGTATGGTGGATTTATGATACATAAATGCCTTATTTGAGTTCATATACATTGTTTATATTATGCATAGTATTTTAAATAAAGGTTGCACTATGATATTGGTTGGACATGAGTATATTTTACCATGCGGCTATGTTGTTTATCCCCTTTGTGGATTATATGTCAAGTATCTATTATGTGCTTGAGAATGTGTTAATCAGCTGATGTTGGGGGTATAACATAATACGATCAATTATGGAAGTGTGACCTAATGTGATCGGATTATGTTATATTCGCGACCGTCCCCTCACGTGGCCAGTGTCGGGGTTATAGCATCTCGTAGTGAGCCGTAAGCCTTACAGAGTTGCTACTATCTTATATGATTCCCCGAGAAACGGGTCTTATAAGATGTGAGTACCGCTTGCTATAGCGGCTCACCTAAGATTGGAATATTATATCCAATGTTATACGACTATTGTTCAGACGGGAAAAGGTAAACCGAGGTAATGAAAGGTGTTTACAGCTTTTCCAATGTGTTATATGCGACTTGTTATGTGTTGCATCTTATTTGGTATATTGCTGCATTCATAATAGCTTGCTGAGATTTATTCTCACCCCTCTCCCTTTAATGTTTTTTAGATCCCGAGACAGGCGGACCGGCCAAGTAAGGACGGAAAGGAGTTTGGAAGTAATCTTTTGGGTATTGTCGGGGTACGTGTAGGTTGGCGTAGAAAGTGTATTTTGCTATAATTCCTTTATGGAGCTTGTAATTATAAACTTTAAATTTCTACGTTAGAACCAATGTCTTTTGTAACTAAAACAGTTTAATACTTTCAAAGTTGGTCAACTCTTCCTCCAAGGTGGAGAGGAGTAGAGTTATTTTGAAATGGATATGTTAATGATGTTTATGTTGGAAGTTTAAATCAAAGTTTTAAAAGTTTAGGAAATTTGGGGTTAGTCTGAGGACGCTCCAACTCGGGACACGTGTAGGTTCCGGGTCGGGGTCCCTCATGCTGGTATCGAGCCTCGGTTAGAGTTCTCGGGTAGAGTCTAGCTGAGTGAGAGTGTGTGATAACTGACGTCGAGTGTTTAATGCAGGAGTTTGTACTAATGGCGGGTAATGATGGAGATCAGGATCGGGCTTTGGGTAATGTTGGTAATCCGAATGCCGAAATGATGGATATGCTCCGAGTGTTTCTTCAGAATATGGCAAATCAGAATCAAGGTAGGGGACAACAACAACCCGAAGGTAGGCAAGGGCACCATGGTCTAGAGAAGTTTGTGAAGATGTCTCCTCCTAGCTTCAACGGAGATCCGGATTCGGTGAAGGCGGTGGCTTGAAGCGATGAATAAGATTTTCTTGGCAATGGAGAGTTCGGATGCAGAAAAGGTGAGATGTGCCGTTTTCAAGTTGGAAGGACCCGCGGAGCACTGGTGTAGCGTTGCGAGAAAGAAATTCTGATTCCTTTTTATTTTTTATGAGTCGCCACCTATATTATTTGATTGGAAACATAGAAAAACCATTTGAAAGAGATTTGAGTTCGGGGCTTAGGTTATGGAATGGGTAGGTTTAGAAGGCATCCATTTCACCCAATCCGGAGATCGGTCTTGCTAAAGAAAAGAGAGGTTTTTCAAAAGAAGAAGTAAAAAACGAATCTAAATACTACAAATAAAGGTCCATTTGACGAGGTCAAACGGAATGTAGAATCGATTGCTTCGAGACCGTCTCCATGATTTGGAGAGGCTCTAGGTCGATCCTAGATTCTATGGACTTATACCACTCTAACAATCAATTAGAAGGAAGTTTAGGAATTACCTTGCATGAGGTGATTTGGGTAGAGTTTCGACTCAAGTTTAGAGTCGACCCTTCACACGGACAGAGCTTCGCCTTGGTCCTTGGTTTGGAGATTGATGCTTGTTTATCTACAAGGTTGACAAACAAACTATGAGGTGAGTTTTTAGGGTGATTTTGAGGGATTCCTTCAGGGAAATAAAACGACAAAATGTGTGTGTTGTGTAAATTCGAGGTTTGGGATTTTCGACTTCCGACCTCTGATCCCTTGGAAGTCACCAAGTATTTATAGAGGTTGGATATGAAGAAGTGGAGAGTTAAAACCCTATCAGATGGTTCTAGAACTCCTCTCCCATTGGTTGGCTCTGAGAGATAAAGTTTTATCTCGAAAAGAGGTTGAAATCGACGAGGGAACCGTCGTTCGCACCGCAGAGGGGGATATCTCGCGCGAGACACGCCATCTCGCGGCGAGATATTGCTCCCGTGGACAGCTTTTGTCCTTTCCTCGTTATCTCGTATGCAGATTAGTCCCAAACTAACGGTAGTTAGTCAAAACTTAACGAAACATGACGAAATGGTGGATTTCTACTTCTTGACTCAAAGCGAGACTTAGAGTGGTACAAGTATGTTCCGATGTGTTCAGAATGGGGTGTCTACAGAGCCCCTCAGCGACAAGTCTTATGAAAGAAGTCATGTCGACGATAGAAAAGACATCATTCTGAACATCGGGATGGTCGTGCCGCACGGCTGCCTACGTATCTCTATCGGAGAATCAGACCAAAACGTAGTTCGACTCCAAAACACGAAAAGGCTGCTTTAGGTATTTTGAAAATCATTTGAAAATCGCGAAGATTTTATTTTCGAAAAGGTAAATTCATACTGAGGAATCAAATCAAGACCCAATTCAGAATATACCTGCCTATCTGAAGATTCGCCTGTCTGGGCTCCGAACCTGCGGAAATCATGTTAGAACACAAAGGCTCACCTGTCCGACCCTCTGAGTCCTGTCGGTTTTGTGACGATTCGCCTTTCTGGGCTCCGAATCGGGTTTTTTGTTGTTGGGGATGACGATTCACCTGTTTGGGCGTTGAATCGGGCTTTTGGTTCGACGATCCACCTGTCTGGGCGTTGGACCGGGCTTTTTCTGATGACGATCCACCTGTTTGGGCGTTGGACCGGGCTTTTGATTTGACGATCCACCTGTTTGGGCGTTGGACCGAGCTTTTGGTTTGACGATCCACCTGTTTGGGCGTTGAATCGGGCTTTTTCTGATGACGATCCACCTGTCTGGGCGTTGGACCGGGCTTTTTCTTTGATGATTCACCTTTCGGGCTCAATCATGTGGATTGAGTTGATTTTTGGACCACTCGGTTCTCGGGCGACCGGTGCCGCATCGGCGATTGTGCGGGCGTCACGTTTGGCCTGCTCCGTGACTTGCGGTGCCGGTTTTTCCACGTTTCCTCGCTAGTTTATCATTTCCAAGGGTAAATGTGTCAAAATTTTGAACTTTGACGTTGCGTAGACGCTATTGTCGAGGACAATTTTGTCCTTTTCCGTAAGGTTTATCTCGCCGCGAGATATGATATACCGCGCGAGATATCTACCGTCGGGGCATATAAACAAAGCAGCTCTTGTTTATTTTGAAAACATCTTTTCCAAAATTCCTCCCTAGCTCAAGCCAAGGTCGCTTTCTTTGCAATTTTCTCGTGGATTTGATTGGTGATTCTCCCCTAATCCATTCTCAATCCCTCCTCCCTCCATAATCGATGGCTCAAGAACAAAGGAACCCGATTTTGGGGAGCTATTTGCTAGGGAAGGACTATCCCCGCGATGATCTCACCTTCGATAGGCACGCCCACATCTCTACCGCCGTCCGGAGGGCTTGGTAAGAACTCTATCTTCACCTCTTGTTTCTTGTATTGCTTTGATTTGAATCCCCTTTCCCTTGAATTCAAAACTCCCTCAATGGCCTTTGTTCATGTTTGTGCTTAGAGCTAGGTTCCCCTTACATGCTTTAATTTTGTGCATTTCTTCGGATGCTTGTTGTTGCATTGTGTTCGTATGAGCCTCCTACACATCATGGATTGTAGGAGAGGTTGATTCGGATTATGATTGACATCCTTGGGCAAGCTTTTCTTGTACGCACGCCAAGTGTTCGATGAAATGCCCCAATGAAAAATTTCTTCTATTTCATTGATTTCTTGATTTGGAATGATTTCTAATGTTGCCCTCTCGTTTTTCCTCTCGTTTTGCAGTCGTACAAGCCAATTAAGAACCTGTCTGGGAGTCCGAAAATGGCTAAGGCGGTGTGGGACAAGATCAAGGATCTTGACGGCGTCCGAGCTAGGGTGGCCCAAACGGGTTTTTTGACTTTCATTGACAATCTCCAGTGGAATAAGGCGGACTCCCAAGTTCTCCAGCTATTCGGGAGAGGTGGTGGGACACTACCCACACCGTTCACTTGCGCTTCGGGGAAGCGACTATGACTCCGACCGATTTTCTTGCTATCACGGGGTTAGAGTTCATTGGCGATCCCCGCCGAAGTTTCCGAATTATAAGCCTCGCGAGTCCAAATGGGCGTGGAGGCGCTTGATTGGTTTCCCCTAACAAGGTTAAGGGGTATGCCGCTGAGTTGACACCCCTCCGGCGTCAGATTGAGGACTACTCGGAGAAGCCGAATGTGAATATTGATCGGTTGGTGAGGGTGCCCTCCTGGTATATCCTTTCGAGACTATTTTTGCAAACCATTCTTCTACGGCCCGTCTTTCTTTGTTACGCTTGTTGGTTGATCTCGGATGAAGTGAGCGGCTATGATTGGGGCTCGCCGGGGCTAGCCTACTGCTACCATGCCATGGATGAGGCATGTAGGAATACCAAGGACTCTCTGTCGGGGGTATTCTTATGCCCGGGAGGTATGCTCTCGATTTTGTTTCGCTCTTCGTCTCGTATGCTCTATCTCGAGTTTTATACCGAGTTTGATCTCGCTTTCTTGTGCAGATATGGGGCTACACCGTCTTTGGGCCGTACATGTTTGAGTTGGAGAGCCGGACCTCGTTGTTCCCGCATATCGAGGTGGAGCCACCCGAATCGGATTGTTGATGAGGAGGAGAACCAGGATTGGACTCGACGGTGGCGGAGGCGCGGGCCATGCTGATACCTTCGAGTATGAGAGGCCGGGCCTATATCCTCGACCCCGCTGAGCCGGAGGTGCATCGAGCTTGGGATGCTACCGGACGCAGAGGATGCCGGCATCTTTGGAGGGGAGATACCATGTATCTCGGTGAGCGGGTCTTCCCACAAAGATGGCCGGGGTAGACTATCATACAGTGGTGCCGGCTGATCCGCCGAGGTCGATGTATCCCACCCACTCTATTCCGTGAGGATGATTATGCTAGTCTTCGTAGGGGATGCGGCGACGGCTTGTGTCATCCCCGGGGCCTCTTATGCCGAAGTTTCGCCTCGATTGATGGGTCCCCTCCCGGTGGGGATAGGCGATCACATGCTCGTGGCTCCGCTCCGCTTCGCTTCAGTTCTTCACCCCTAGCACTTCCTCCCTGTGCTACCGGCTCTCTCGCGCCCGGATTATGGCCCTTTGAGCTACACGTATATGATGGGGAGCATGCCGATGATGGGACACATCCCGTCTCCCGATCGATTCCCGAGGGTTACCGCCTCCCGCCGATGTCTCTTCTGTATGTTTCGTTTGTACTATTTCTCGTATTCGTCCATATAAGTGTATATGTCCGACTTCATCTCGAGCATCTTCTTTTCTTTGATTGTCGTGTCACCATATCCGCGGCCGATTACAACCGTGGAGCGACCAAGATGGCCGGGTTGATGGCTTTGGTGTCGGACCCGTCCGAGAGGCCGTTCCAGCAAGGCTTCTTCTGGCGGCCTCAACGGCCTCGGCTATGACCCCTACTTGCGGAGCCAAGCGGTCGAGGAGGGATGGTAGCCCCCGTGAGGTGATGGCGGAGGTGCCGGCGGCTCGAGCGACTTGATGGCGTGATCCTCCCTTTCTCTCTTTATTTGATGATTTGATGATCCGTACATATTGGCCGTGTGGACCCGCATAATTTTTTTTCTTTTCTGGTACCTGTTAGGAACAAGTAGGTAGCACAAAACAATGGTTTTTTTTTTCTTAGCCCCTAATCCTAGGTCTAATTAGTTTAATTAATTAGCTTTCTCGACTTTCCATGTGTTTTTTTTTTTGAAATGGGAATGGCCGATAGGCCACAATTTTGAGCCTGAATATGGTGTTTTATTGCATGTTATGAATTGTACACGCAGGTTTTTCGAGACTTGCTTCGTCAAGTCGGGGCTAGATTGCCGTTTGAGCGTAACCGCCGTTTTGCCGTAGGGATATCTCGCGCGAGATAAGGTGTCCCGCACGAGACACGCTACCCAGCAGTAAATCTCTTCCTTTTTCGAACAGATTTTGACAGCTTTTCCCTATAAAATCACCCCGTAGTCCGGCCGTATAACTCATTCTAGCTTTTCAAACTCTAGAGATATTCTCTGTTAGGGTGAAACTCTTGTCTTCTTTTTCAACCCCGTGATCCATGGCTTCCAAGGAGATTGCCCCAACGTCCATGATTGTCGATGATTTTTCTTTGTCCTCCGAAGTGATTGCCTCTTTCAAGCAAGCATCAAGGGATTTTGTAAAGTCGCTTTCGCAACCGGTCTCGCAATAAGTTTATCGCAGCACTGGATTTAGAATTCTTTTCACTTTCAAGAACCTCCAACCGGATTGGAAGTTATTGCGTGGTGCCGCTCGATTTTGGGATCCCTCTATTCATCTTTTCAATTTTTCTTTGAATGAGATGGTGCCTACCGTGGAGGAATTCGCCATTATCTTGGATATGCCTTTGATCGGCGAGATTGCTGTTCCTAAGTATCATAGGAATCATTCGGAGGCTTTGAATGAATTGTTAGGATCCCCTCGATACTTGCTATGAGTTGGTTCACCGCAAGCGGGTTGATTGCTCCTCTTTCCGGACGCTTCAGCCGGTGATTCCGATGATGATGCTTTTCATGTCCATAAGCGGAACTTTCTTCTCGGCTCTTTCTCTTTTCTGAGATGTTTTGTTTACGTGTAGGACGGCTTGGTCGATTCCCAACCGGTGGAAGTTGTTCTCAGCTAGGAAACGTTCTAGGAACATTATTCCGCTAATCTTGGGTGAGACCCTTCATGGTCTTGATGAGCCGCATAGGATCGGGCGTCATGACTCAAGGGAGTCCTCTCTTGTTGACTATTTGTCTTAGGAGCATCTCAAGTTGATAGGTCCCCCATTGGAATATTCTCCTTTTACATATCATACACGAAAGTTGTTGATCAAAGATCTTTCAATGGGATGAATGGGCCGAGTTGATTGCGAAGACCGAAACCGCCGATATTCTCTCGGTGTCCACCTTATTGGAGGTTGAACAAGTATGATGCCAATACCAAGGGTTTTGACAGGTTGTTCTTCCGGTTTGCGAGATTCCTCCTTTTACTTTCCCAAGCCGGGTGCTCCGTCGCTTTGGTCGCCAGCCAGACACTTATCTTTTCAAGGAGCTTCTCGTGTAGTGTCTTATATTGGTGTAGAGTTTGCGCAGTGCTAGCTCAAGCATGGGGTGAAGGAACTAATCGGGACCGTTGGTCGAACCTTCGGACTTTTAATGCAAGCATCTTCCCCGTCTCGACAAATATTTGGATTGGTTCCTCCATACCGGCCATCCTAGTGCAGAAGATTGATGACTTGCGGCTTTCACTGCTAAGAGATTCTTTTGTAGCTAGCAAGATCTTGCGAAGGAGCGAGGCTCGCCCGATCCCGCTAATGTGCGAACCGATCCTACTCAGATTTTCTTGATGGGGATTGGTACGAGAGGCGAGGCAAGTGGAATGCCCGGAAAGACGCAAGCTTTGGATAGGCCCCATGTCTTCAAGAGATTGTCGGAATCTGTCTTTGATCGTCTCGAGGGATGTTCTGCTTTGAGAGGCTCAAAGCGCAAGGAGAATCACGACGACGGTGGAGACCATGTCCGCCGGCCAACCAAGTCAATGAAAGGCTAGATCTTTAGGAGTACCAAGAGATTGCTTTGATAGATCAATTGTTTCTGCTTTATTAGTATTATTTTTTTTCAAGTTTGTTAGCTTAGCAAATTAGTCGTTGTGGTTAGGATTTCCCTATTATCACTAATGAAATGCATTCGATTAATAAAAGGGACAACTTTGATTTATTTATTTGATTAGACCGAACCCGAAGGCTGCCTACGTTCCTCTTTACAAAGAATTAAACAAGAGGCTCGTGTCCAACGTAGTTCATTTTTGAGAAAAGGACAAAATATGGCTCTAGGCCGTAGAGTAATCTCGCGCGAGATAAGGCCCTTTTTTTTTTTTTTTTTTTTTTTTTTTTTTTTTATGCACACCCTTTTTTTCGCTTAGACCGCCCTTCCGGGTTTTCAATCTAGCGGGCTTCTTTTCTTGTGCTAGCTCTAATTTTTGCCTAGGTCGTCCTTTCCGGATTTTCAACCTAGCGAGCGATTTCTTTTAAGGAGGCCAAGTCACGCGAAGTACTTCTTGAGCTTGTCCATGTTGACCGGCCGGTAGTTGATTTCCGTCTAAGTCTACCACCGAAGGGCTCCCCGCAGAATATCTTCTTCACAATGTAGTGGTCCTATCCATCTTGGTCCCCACTTGCCTAACGGGTTGAAAGGTCCGGACGATGCTCACGGAGCACCGTGTCGCCTACTCGATGTTCCTTGTCTTGACCTTTTTGTTGAAAGCTCTTGCCATTCTTCTTTGGTAAGCTTGAGCGTGTTCGGCCGCTTTCAACCTTCTTTCGTCCAACAGGCTAGCTCTTCGTATCCGCTTTCTAGCCAGCCAACTTCATTCACTTGGTTTTCTAGAGAACCCTTAGTGATGGTATTTCCAATTCTATCGGTAAGACAAACCTCCATCCCGAATGTGAGGGCGTAGGAGTTTCCCCGTAGCCGTTCGGACCGAAGTGCGGTACCCCCATAGTGCGAATGGTAGCTTGTCGGGCCGCCTTTTCCAAAGGATCGCCATTTTTCCGATGATAGTCTCGATTGTTTTGTTCACGGCTTCAATCGCTCCGTTTGTTTGAGGCCTATAAGGAGATGACTTCAGTGTCTCGTGATTTTGTACTTGGCCGCAGGCGATCGGTTTCCTTTTCGAAGTGTGACCCATTATCGGATATCATCTCTGGAACCCCTTATCGGCAGATGATGTTGTGCTTGATGAATTCTCGCAACCTTTCTCGGCATTCGAACTTTGTAGGAGGCGGCCTCGACCCATTTAGTGAAATAGTCGATGGCTACTAGGACGAAACAAGGTCCGTTGGCTCCTCAAGGGTGTGATCTTTCCAATCACGTCTATTCCCCATGTAGAGAACGGCCAAGGTGAAGTCATTGGGTACAAAGCAAGGAAGGCGGTGCATGTCAAGATTGGCGTGTATCTCGACACTTGTGGCACTTCTTGACCATTTTGGTACAAGCCGGCTTCCATGGTCACCCAAAAGTACCCTTGTTCGATGATCTTTTGGCGAGCATGTTTCCGCTCATGTGGGTTCCACATATGCCTTGATGAACATGGTCCATTATTTCCGGGCCTCTTCCTCGGTGGCGCAAAGGAGGTTTCCTTGGGGATGTTTCTTGAATAAACGGCCACCGTGATGACGTAATTGGCCCAACCTCTTAAGGGCAATCCGAGTCTTCGTGTCTGCCTCAGTGGTATGGTTCCATCTAGGATGAAATACCAAATGTCGTGGGTACCATGGTTTCCTTCGGAGTTTTCAACAATGGCACCTTTGGATAACCATTTGTCTTTGCAATGTGAAGATCTATAACGGCGCAGATGCGGAGTTGCACGCCGTGTTATCTTGAAGGGTTTAACCGCTTTTCCTTTAGGGATTTTGACCAAAGAAGCAAGTGTGGCTAATGCGTCCGCAAATCGATTTTTGTCTCTCGGGGAGATAGTGGAATGAGACATCTTGAAATTGATGCGCCAGCTTCTTGGAGGTGGGTATCGTATCTTTGAAGGGTTGGATCTTGGACCCTCCACTTCTTTAATGTCCGATTGATGATCAATTGGGAATCCCCGAATACCTCGAGTTCGCCACGTTGCGTTCTAGGGCCGCCTCAAGCCCCGCTATGCAAGCCTCGTATTCCGCGGTATTGTTGGTGGCGTCAAAGTCAAGACGTACCGCTAGTGGAGTGTAGATGTCGTTAGTGGTCCACCAATAACATTCCGATGCCAAACCCTCTCTCGTTGGCTGCGCCATCGAAAAATAATTGCCACTTATTTTCTTCTATGCTTAGGATGTCCTCATCGTGGAATCGCGGGTCTTCCCCTTCACTTCGTCGCAAGGAAATTCGGCCAACCGATCTGCGAATACACTCCCTCTCGACGGATTTCGAGTGACGTAAGTGATATCATACCCCGCGAGCATGAAGTACCATTTGGCTAGTCTCGAAGACAAATTTGATTTGTCTAGGATATATTTCAAATGATCCATCTTTGCGATGAGACGGACCGGAAAGGCTTCCATATAGTGCTTTAACCTTTGTGATACCCAGACGAGAGCAACGCATTGACTTGTCGAGTGGAGAGTAGTTGATTTCACCGCCTTGGAATCTCGCGGCCGACAAAGTAGATGGCATTTTCTCGTGTGCGAGGCCCGGGCCGTTCTTGAGCAAGCATAGCCCCTAATGCGTTGTCCGTGATTGTGAGGTATAACTTCAAGGGCTTCTCCTTGTGTGGTGGAACCAGATAGGTGGGGAAGTCAAGTAGTGCTTAACTTCCTCGAATGCTTCTTGACATTCTTCGGTCCACTCTTGAGGTGCGTTTTTCTTAAGCAGCTTAAAGATGGGGTCGCACATTGTAGCCGCTGATTAATGAATCGACCGATATATTGGAGTCTCGCCCATGAATCCCTTTACTTCTTTCGTGTCCGGTGGAGGCATGTCTCGTGATGGCCTTTATCTTGGCGGGATCTCGCTTCTATGCCGCGTTCGTGACCATGTATCCCAAGACTTTCCCTTTGACTACTCCGAATGAGCATTTGGCGGGTTGAGTCTCATTTTGTGCCGTCTCGCCGATTGAAGAATTTTCTCGAGATCTCTCAAGTGTTGGCCATCCGTCCCTTCGAGTGGATAATCATGTCGTCCACATACACCTCTATTTCTTTATGGATCATGTCGTGGAATAGTGTCGTGGATCGCTCTCGATAGGTAGCCCTGCCGTTCTTGAGACCAAACGGCATGACCGTGTAGCGTAACGTTCCCCAAGGTGTGGTGAATGCCGTTTTGTGCCGGTCCTCTTCTCGCCATGAGGATTTCGTTATACCCCGCGAACCCGTCGACGAATGAGCGGACCTCGTATGCCGTGGCATCGACTAACATGTCTATGTTTGGTAGCGGGAAGTCATCTTTAGGGATGCCTTATTCAAGTCTCTCGAAATCAACACGTACTCGTATTTTCCCGTTCGACTTGGCTACTTGCACCGTGTTTGCTAACCATTCCGGATATTCAATCACTTTGATGAACCCTACATTCAAGAGTTTCATGATTTCCTCTTTCACTTGCATTGACCATTCCGCTTGATTCTCGCGTAGTTTCGCTTGACTCGGCTTCAAGGCGTTGGGTAGCAAGTGGTATTTTGTGTTCTACAACCGACCGATTCAACCTGCATATCTCTGTAGGACCAAGCGAAGACGTCGACATATTCTCTCGAGGAGCCGGGTCAAGGTTTCTCTGTCTTCCCCCTTGAAGAAGCCGCCGATCTTTGTTTCTCCGGGGTCTTCCGTTGTCCCAAGATTAACCGTTTGCATTTCCTCGTCGTCAACGGGCCATTCTTTCCACAACGACCTACTTGCTTAGCTAATTCTTTTTAAGATTTGTTCGTTATCTTGATCTATCTCATCGTATGATTCATTATTAACGTGTTCGTTATATTGATTATTATTAGTTAATTCATCATTTACGATGTTAGCAATCTCAGGTACTCTAAAGATCAAAGTTTTCATTAAGGAAGTAAGGGAATACATGTTCACCACCGCCTCGATTTCCTCTTGAGTGAGTTCATCTGAGGTGGAGCCTCGCTTCTAATGTAAAAGTTGTAGGGCCTATCTTCCCGCGAGGGTGGGGAGTGCAACCAAGCTCTTTGATCATGAAGTCTTCATCAACAACCGGTCCTCCGGTGACGTGCCGCTTAGAATTGGCTTATCACATTTCGTATTAGTCTTGTGTAGTCGGTAGTTGGAGCGTCCCCTTGGATATTGCATGAATCTGCCGTCTTCTAACCGGCACAGTCTTGGAACTGTCGCCGCATGTCTTCTCCCAACACAAAGTCCCATTCGCTTGTCATTTCTCGCTTCGTGCCCCACAAATCATTAGGGGATCAGCTGGGACGGATTCTGCTTTCATCTCGGAGATGTATCGCAGCCGCTGAAGATTTCAAAGCCCGGTTGGCGCTTTCCTTTATCATCAGTCCATGGTTCTGAAAAGATAAAGTAGGGAATATTTTCCCCTTCTCGAATAAAGTAGCCATTGAGTGTCCTCCGATATGGTTTGAGGTTGCAATCTTTGAACTTTTGGTCGTTGCAGCCTTTGTACGAGGTTCCTTCCCACTTGATTTGAGTGAAGCCCCACTCTTCTATGTCATCTTCATCGTGGATGGAGATGTCGTATCCTAGTCCATGCTTTCAGGTGAGGCTGGGACCTGGTGGTTCCGTTATTCCTTGTAAGTGCTTTCCAAGCCCCAATCCAGAAAGTACCCTTTTGCTAGCATTATTCTCCGCTGACAGAAGGCTTCCGGAAAACCTAAGTGCCTTTGAGTAGTCGTTTTCGTTGCAAGTGTCTATGACATTCACAGTGCTTACTTTAAAGAATTAATCAGAATTGAAAAGGGAAATACTGACTAACTATTAATGAAAAGCGAACTTGATACTCTTGCCCACAAATGAGAGTTTTAGGCAGGTAGTATCTGACTAAACTAGACTAGACTAATAATTGTTTCTCTTGCAACTAAAAGTAAATGACTGAAAAGAAAAGGGACTCTTCATTTGTTTGAATTCATCCAAACCATTCCACCACTTGGACAAACTCGATGGCGTCGTTGTCAATCAAGTCTTGACCGCATTCTTCAAAGTTGAAACAATTATTGGTGTGATGACCATGGCATTGGTGATAGTAGCAAGTAGAGGTGTGGAGATCGTCCTTCCTCTTAGGTTGGTAACCTTCCATTGGGCTTAGCTTTCCTTCCTTGTGAAGACTTCGAAGAGATGACCGAGAGTGATGTTTCCAATGTCGAAGAAGACTCTACCCTTCCTTCGCTTAGCCATTTGAATGTGGAGGTCTCGAATGTGGTTCTCATAGTGTTGCACGAAGACGTTGTGGCGAGCCCGATATTCTTCCTCCATTTGCTCTTTCGAGGTCACGGTAGAGGGTATTGAGGAAAACTTGACCCTCTCATCAATGTCATCTTCAACGTGGGCTTCAAGGTTGATGCACTTTTGGGTCATATCTTCGAGTTCGCTTTTGACCTCTTCAAGTTCTTCAATCAAAGATCTTTGTCTTGTCGGCTTGGATGGATTTTCCAAGTTGTGCCATGCATCGTTGTCCTCAATTTGCCGTAGGCTTTGGCAAGTTGAGTTTTGATGTCACTTAGCTCCTCTTGCACGGATGACCGCCCACCGTCTGGAATCACTTTCCATCTTCCGAAAATCCCTAGCAATGCGAGTGGCAGCAAATCGAAAGCTTCTCTCCAACCTTCCACGTGTTCCATTTCAGCGACAAGAGACTTGGTCAAATCTTGGAGAGTGGGTTGTTCGCGGCTTTCCTTGGTCATGACGTACTTTCCGGTAGACATTGTGTTGGGAGTCTTGGAGTTGAGTAGCTTCGGAAAACCGACGTAAGATATGCAGATATCGTGATCTAGCCCCAACGAGTCGGAAGCGAGGCTTAAATGGCTCGTGCTCAAATTCAGCAGACGAAGCATTATCTCGTGCGAGATTAGTAATCCCGCGCGAGATAATCACACGGCAAGTCGATTTTTATTTAGCCCTAATTTTTGGTCGGAACGGAAAGTCCGTTTTGAGGGGTTTCTAAGGCCTTTATCGTAACCTAACAACTAAGCAATCAATCCGATTTTTGTAAAGCAA
This sequence comes from Adenophora triphylla var. japonica, assembly GCA_022495995.1. Classification (NCBI taxonomy): domain Eukaryota; kingdom Viridiplantae; phylum Streptophyta; class Magnoliopsida; order Asterales; family Campanulaceae; genus Adenophora; species Adenophora triphylla. Next base: position 201,697 of record JAFEMH010002881.1, read on the forward strand.
AGCCATGTAAGATTGTTTTTTGAAGGATTATATGCGCATTTTTTTTTTGAAGGGACATCCGAAAGGGTCATTCCGAAGGGACTTTTTTCCGAAGGGACTTTTCCGAATCCTTCTTTATTGTCAATTTTGCATGGCTTTGTTTTGATCAAAAACAAGAAAAGATCACCGAGTCAAAACCGACCGGTCACGGAGTGATCCTAAAAAGTCAATCTACATGAGAATGTGGCGATGCGTGTGGCCGGGAAGGCTAGGCTCCCCGCGATATGACAATCTAAGTGGATTGAATACGCGGAGTGGGATTGTCCAACTTCGGAGAGACCGGCGACTAGGTGGTTACCGTCATCCGTCCTTAGTGTGGGTCCCGGGTTTATAGAGGGTATGTAGTGCAATGACAGTTATATATGAGTGCGCGTGTGTGATAGTCAATCTATGTGATAGAGTAAAATAGGAAGTTTTTTTTTGAAAGTCAAAAGAGAAAATGATAGTGGCCGCACCAAGTGGTTGCCTACGTTTCTCCCAATTTAGGAAGACTCAGCCGTCGTAGTTCCACATAAAGAGAGATAAAGAGAGATAAATAATTTAATTTACAACTCCCGAATCCCCAATGGACCGGACTTTAATTAAATAAAACCCAATCACACGCAGTTCATAAATAATAATCAATTATTTAAGGAAAATAAAGGTCCGAGTTCTACACCTTAAGGGAGGCCTTAAGATGCGAGAACTCTGCAGATAACGAATCCTGGGATCCCCCTTGCGTGTTCGACCCTCGTCTTGGACCACGGGATGAACAGGAGAAACCGTAAAACAACCAGATTGCCGAAGCCATATCTCGCGCGAGATATGATATCTCGCCGCGAGATAAGCTTCATCTGAGAGCAAAAAATTCGAATTTTACTAATTTCTTTTTGAAAACCTCTCTTTTAATTTTGACGCAAGTTTAAGCCTCTTAATTTTCATTCCCCAGCGGAGTCGCCACTGTAGCGTTGCGAGAAAGAAATTCTGATTCCTTTTTATTTTTTATGAGTCGCCACCTATATTATTTGATTGGAAACATAGAAAAACCATTTGAAAGAGATTTGAGTTCGGGGCTTAGGTTATGGAATGGGTAGGTTTAGAAGGCATCCATTTCACCCAATCCGGAGATCGGTCTTGCTAAAGAAAAGAGAGGTTTTTCAAAAGAAGAAGTAAAAAACGAATCTAAATACTACAAATAAAGGTCCATTTGACGAGGTCAAACGGAATGTAGAATCGATTGCTTCGAGACCGTCTCCATGATTTGGAGAGGCTCTAGGCCGATCCTAGATTCTATGGACTTATACCACCACTCTAACAATCAATTAGAAGGAAGTTTAGGAATTACCTTGCGTGAGGTGATTTGGGTAGAGTTTCGACTCAAGTTTAGAGTCGACCCTTCACACGGACAGAGCTTCGCCTTGGTCCTTGGTTTGGAGATTGATGCTTGTTTATCAACAAGGTTGACAAACAAACTATGAGGTGAGTTTTTAGGGTGATTTTGAGGGATTCCTTCAGTGAAAGAAAACGACAAAATGTGTGTGTTGTGTAAATTCGAGGTTTGGGATTTTCGACTTCCGACCTCTGATCCCTTGGAAGTCACCAAGTATTTATAGAGGTTGGATATGAAGAAGTGGAGAGTTAAAACCCTATCAGATGGTTCTAGAACTCCTCTCCCATTGGTTGGCCGGAGAGATAAAGTTTTATCTCGAAAAGAGGTTGAAATCGACGAGGAACCGCTGCCCGCAATCTGCAGGGGGATATCTCGCGCGAGACACGCCATCTCGCGGCGAGATATTGCTCCCCGTGGGACGCTTTTGTCCTTTCCTCGTTATCTCGTATGCGCTTTAGTCCCAAACTAACGGTAGTTAGTCAAAACTTAACGAAACATGACGAAATGGTGGATTTCTACTTCTTGACTCAAAGCGAGACTTAGAGTGGTACAAGTATGTTCCGATGTGTTCAGAATGGGGTGTCTACAACTGGTGGCAGGTAGTGAAGGATGGTTGGGATCGGGATTTGACACCGTAGACTTGGGAGAATTTCACACGTAAGTTCCGGGATCATTTCGTTCCGATGGTGACTAGAGATAAAAAGGAGGTTGAGTTTCTGAAATTGGAGCAAGGGACAATGTCTATAGCACAGTATTCAGCCAAGTTTACGGAGTTAGCCCGATATTGTCCCCATTTGGTACCGGATGAAGAGAGGCGTATCTACAGGTTCGTGAAAGGCTTAAGGATGGAGTTCCGGAAGCAGTTATTGACTCATGACTTCGCCAACTTCCAAGCGGCTGTGAATATGGCGTACCGGATCGAGAATGATATAGAGGAGCATCGTGGAAAATCTGAAGGCGAAAACAGAAATAGATTCCAAGGTCAAGGTTCGGGACAGAATAGAGGACAGCCGAGGACGTCAGCTCCAGGAGCAAGTAGAGGAGGATTTGTGGCGGCACCGACAAACCGTTCGCCTCCAGGTCAGTTTGGGGCATTGTGTGGGTATTGCAAGAAGCCAGGTCATTCGGAGGACAAGTGTTGGAGCAAGCAAGGCCGATGTTTAGAGTGTGGGGCGACAGGCCATTTCCGGAGAAATTGTCCCAAGTGGCAGAATAAGCAAGCTTCGGGTAGTGGTCAAGGGGGACAAGGTAGTGGTGTGAAGAGAGGTGTCGACGGGAAACCCAAAAATAAAGTGCAAGGCCGAGTGTTTGCCTTGGGTCGAGGAGAGGTCGATCCCAATGCCTTCATTAGAGGTATAGTCCCTGTCTCAGGAGTTAAGGCCCGCATTCTTATAGATCCCGGGTCTTCCCATTCATTTGTGGCATCTCATTTTGCATTTTCATTGCATAAACTGCCTGAATCTATGCCTTATGTGTTGGAGGTCTCTACTCCTATGGGAGAGTGCCTTGCATCTTCTTTGATATATCGTGGTTGTGATGTGACTATATGTGGGCATGTATTGCCGGTGGATTTGGTCGAGTTACCAATCCGTGACTTTGATGTGATCCTTGGGATGGATTGGTTGAGTCAGTGTCATGCTTTGGTAGACTGTCGTAGAAAGCGAGTCTCATTTGCCATGCCTGATGTACCTACTTTTATATTTGATGCGGACAAATCTATGTTCGGTTTACATATTATTTCTGCTTTAAAGGCTAGAAAGATGCTATCTAAGGGGTGTGCGGGTTACTTGGCTTATGTGGTAGATTCCAATAAGAAGTTCCCCGAGTTAGCTCATGTCCCGGTTGTTAATGAATTTAGCGACGTATTTTCTAGTGAGTACTCTATGCCTCCGGATCGTGAGGTAGAGTTTTGTATTGACTTAGTGCCCGGTACCACCCCTATCTCTAAAGCACCCTATAGAATGGCTCCGGCCGAGTTAAAAGAGTTGAAGGTCCAATTGCAAGAATTGCTAGACCGGGGTTTTATACGCCCAAGTGTGTCTCCGTGGGGAGCACCGGTTCTATTTGTTAGGAAGAAGGATGGTACCTTACGATTATGTATAGATTATCGTTTGTTGAACCAAGCCACTATAAAGAATAAGTATCCTCCTCCGCATATAGATGATTTATTTGACCAACTCCAAGGTTCCGTTATCTACTCAAAACTTGATTTGAGAAGCGGATACCATCAGTTGAAGATTAGGCCGGATGATATTGCCAAAACAGCTTTCCGAACTAGATATGGTCACTATGAGTTTGTTGTGATGCCTTTTGGGTTGACTAATGCTCCAGCCGTGTTTATGGATATGATGAACCGTGTTTTCAAGCTCTGTCTTGATAGTTTTGTGGTGGTATTCATAGACGACATCCTTGTATATTCTAAGTCCCGGGAGGAGCATGAAAATCATTTGAGGATTGTCTTGTCAGTTCTTCGTGAGAAGCAGTTGTACGCCAAGTTCAGCAAGTGTGAGTTTTGGCTTGAGCAGGTTTCTTTCTTGGGGCATGTAGTGTCGAGTTCGGGAATTTCCGTGGACCCTTCAAAAATTGAAGCTGTGGTTAATTGGAAGCAACCTTCGACTGTGACTGAGGTTCGTAGTTTTCTTGGTTTGACGGGGTATTATCGGAGGTTCATTGAAGGGTTTTCTCGGATTGCGACTCCATTGACTAGGTTGACTCGGAAAGATGTATCATTTGTATGGGATTCTAAGTGTGAAGCAAGTTTTAATGAATTAAAGAAGAGGTTGACGACGGCTCCTGTTCTTACCCTTCCGGATGGTTGTGAGAATTTTGTGATCTATAGTGATGCCTCGAAGGCGGGTTTGGGATGTGTATTGATGCAAAATGGGAAAGTTATTGCGTATGCCTCTAGGAAGTTATCACCGGCGGAACAGAATTATCCTACTCATGATATGGAATTGGCGGCGATCGTGTTTGCGTTGCATAAGTGGAAGCATTACCTTTATGGGGCAAAATTTGAGATATTCACCGACCATAAGAGTTTGAAATACTTATTTACCCAAAAGGAGTTGAACAACCGGCAAAGAAGATGGTTAGAGTTTTTGAAGGATTTTGATTGTGTGATTTCTTATCATCCGGGGAAGGCCAATGTGGTGGCGGATGCGATTAGCCGAAAGGCTTATGTGACAGCTTTGAGTTCTCGAGAATTGAAGAGTGAGGTAATCATTGCGAATGTGCGAGTCGTTCCTACATTGTATGGAGATCTGAAGGAAGCTCAACAAGGTGATCCGGAGTTAAAGAAAATTTTAGATCAAGTGCAAGATGGGAAAGCCGGGGAATTTGCGTTGAATAGAGATGGGATTTTAACCTTTCAAGGGAGAATTTGCGTTCCTTCATCACCAAAAATCAAGAGGCGTGTCTTAGAGGATGGCCATAAGTCCAAGTTTGCGATTCATCCGGGTAGTACGAAAATGTATCAAGACTTGAAGCGTGGGTATTGGTGGAATGGTATGAAGAGAGAAATTGCGGATTTCGTATCTAAGTGTTTGACTTGTCAATAGATTAAGGCCGAACATCAGAGACCGGCGGGACTACTTCAACCATTGGATATTCCGGAGTGGAAATGGGAAAGGATCTCGATGGATTTTGTTTCGGGTTTGCCTCTTACTGCGAAGAAGATGGATGCTATTTGGGTTATTGTGGATAGATTGACAAAGTCGGCTCATTTCCTTCCGGTGTCAACCAAGTTTTCGTTAGAGAAGTTAGCTCAGTTATATATGAAGGAGATTGTGAGACTTCACGGGGTTCCGGTTAGTATTGTTTCCGACAGAGATCCGAGATTTACTTTTAGGTTTTGGAGAGCATTGCATGAAGCCTTGGGTTCTAAATTGTGTTTTAGTACGGCGTTTCATCCTCAAACCGACGGTCAGTCCGAGAGAACTATTCAGATACTTGAGGATATGTTACGGGCTTGTGTGATGGATTTTCAATTGTCATGGGAAGATCATCTACCTTTAGTGGAGTTTGCCTACAACAATAGTTATCAGTCTAGTATCGAGATGGCTCCGTATGAGGCGTTGTATGGTAGGAAGTGTAGATCTCCGATGTGTTGGGATGAAGTTGGTGAAGCAAGACTTTGGGGCCCGGATTTGGTTAGAGATTCAACGGAGAAGATCAAGGTGATTCGGGATAGATTGAAGACGGCTCAGAGTAGACAGAAAAGCTACGCCGACAATAGAAGACGGGATTTATCTTTTCAGGTTGGTGACTTCGTGTTCTTGAAGGTCTCTCCGAGGACGGGAATCAAAAGGTTTGGTAATAAGGGTAAATTGGCTCCGAGGTTCGTTGGTCCGTTTGAGATCTTAGAGAAGATTGGGGATTTGGCTTATCGGTTGGCGTTACCTCCATCTTTTTCTTTACTCCATGATGTATTTCATGTTTCTATGTTGAGGAAGTATTGTCATGATCCTTCCCACATTTTGAGTTCTCCCCTCGATGATGTTCAAGCGGATATGTCGTATGTTGAGGAACCGTTGAGAGTCTTAGAGTTCCAAGTTAAGGAGTTGAGGACTAAGAGTATTCCGATAGTGAAGGTCCTTTGGAAGAATCACACCGTCGAGGAAGCAACGTGGGAGCTAGAGTCGGAGATGAGAGCAAAATACCCTTGGTTGTTTGAGCATCCAAGTAAGTCTTTTTAAAATTCGGGACGAATTTTCTTTAAGGGGGAGTGAGTGTAACGACCCTAACCCTGGGCCCTAATTTTAAGATCATATTATATGCTCTTAATATTTATGTTAATTTTATGTGTTCATTTATATCCTTAAAATTCTTATTTTAAGATAAGATGGTTGAGAAGTAATTTAGAACCTCTTAGGAATTCAAGAGAAATTAAATAAAGAACTTTGGGGGAAAAATAAAAATAGAAATTAGATAAAGAGTAAGAGGAGGTTAAAATGGGTAGAATAAATAATGGGAATAAAAGGGGTTTAATTAAATTGTTGAAAGCCTTGAATTTTAGGGGTGGGGGACCCTATCCCTTAAAACCCTCTCCTTTTCCCTCCTAAGTCAATGACCCCCATACCTCCCATACTTCTCCCTTCCTCTTCCCATACTCCCTCTACTCTCCTCCATCATCCTCCTCCATTTTCTTCTTACATTTTTTTCCCATGGAAACTCCATTTGAAAGCCTCACATTTCAAGACTTCTAGCAAACTCATTTCTTCTCCATTTTCAAATCAAGTTGTACTTTTGTGCTTGGTGCATCTAGGAGAGTTGATCAAGCCAAGAAAATCTTCATTCCATCTTGTATTTACTAAGGTGAGTTATTATGACCTTTTCCTTCTTTAAATGTCCATGAACCTTTAAATGTTGTCATTGTTGTTCAAATGGTTATTTGATGCTTTGGGGAACTTTCTTGGATTGAGGAAATTGTTGGTTTTATAGAAAATGTAGTTGTTCATGGAAGTGGTAATGATCTAGATTAGGACATGATGCCTTGTGGGTTAAATGGGTTAGATTGGAATCATCAAAGTTAGGAATCATTTTAGGTTCACAAAAGTTGAAGAAACTTAGTACTAGTTTGGATTTTAAGGAACCCTAAGCTAAACTGCTGCTGCTACCAGTTTCTGGGCCGTGGCACGAGTCGTGCCCTAGGGCACGAGTCGTGCCCATGGCCAACTCGTGACCACGAGTCGTACCTAGGAGGCCAAATCGTTCTGAGTAACTTGAGGAAAAATTGGCACGAGTCGTGCCCATGGAAGTCACGAGTCGTGACCAAGGTTAAAGGGAAGTCGTGCCTTGTTGGGGACGCCAGAATCAGAGAAGGGTCAAATGGGCACGAGTCGTGCCCTGGGGCACGAGTCGTGCCCTGGTCTGGTTACAATGTATCAACTTTAGAGCTGTTCAAACCTAATCAAACTCGAACCAAAATGAAATCTCTTTAACCTAGATTAAAGTAGAATACTTTGGCTACACAATGACATCTTAAGTGACCAAAATGGAATTGGGGAAGTACTTTAAATATTGCTTGGAAAACGCTAGGTAGCCTAGTGTGGTAACTTGACCAATGTGATCCCAACTTGGTAGATTTAACTTGGTAGATTTAACTTGGACCTTTATAGAGGCCATGTATTATTGTATAATGACTACGTATGGTGGATTTATGATATATCAATGCCTTATTTGAGTTCATTTACATTGATTATATTATGCATAGTGTGTTGAATAAATGTTGCACTATGATATTGGTTGGACATGAGTATATTTTACCATGTGGCTATATTGTTATCCCTTTTTGTGGATTATGTTTCAAGTAACTATTATGTGCTTGATAATGTGTTAATCAGCTGATGTTGGGGGTATAACATAATACGATCAATTATGGAAGTGTGACCTAATGTTCGGATTATGTTATATCTGTGACCGTCCCCTCATGTGGCCACAGGTCGGGGTTATAGCATCTGTAGTGAGCCAGAAGCCTTACAGAGTTGCTACTATCTTATATGGTTCCCTGAGAAACGGGTCTTATAAGATGTGAGTATTGCTTAAGCAGCTCACCTAAGATTGGAATATTATATCCAATGTTGTACGACTATTGTTCAGACGGGAAAAGGTAAACCGAGGTAATGAAAGGTGTTTACAGCTTTTCCAATGTGTTATATGCGACTTGTTATGTGTTGCATCTTATTTGGCATATTGCTGCATTCATAATAGCTTGCTGAGATTTATTCTCACCCCTCTCCCTTTAATGTTTTTTAGATCCCGAGACAGGCGGACCGGCCAAGTAAGGACGGAAAGGAGTTTGGAAGTAATCTTTTGGGTATTGTCGGGGTACGTGTAGGTTGGCGTAGAAAGTGTATTTTGCTATAATTCCTTTATGGAGCTTGTAATTATAAACTTTAAATTTCTACGTTAGAACCAATGTCTTTTGTAACTAAAACAGTTTAATACTTTCAAAGTTGGTCAACTCTTCCTCCAAGGTGGAGAGGAGTAGAGTTATTTTGAAATGGATATGTTAATGATGTTTATGTTGGAAGTTTAAATCAAAGTTTTAAAAGTTTAGGAAATTTGGGGTTAGTCTGAGGACGCTCCAACTCGGGACACGTGTAGGTTTCGGGTCGGGGTCCTCACAATACCTGTAACCACCATCATGTGCCAATGTCCATTTTTTGGCATCCAAATTCTGAAACCATGCAATTGCCTCAGGCTTAATTCCACGAATACTCTCTAAGATAGATTTCAATTTTCTATCTTGAGTTGCTCTACCCGCTCTCCAAAACAGATACTTCAACCCTTCCCCTCTATGCTTTTCCAAGAAATTTGCTCGCATACGTCTCAAGCAATATCGATGATGCACGTTTGGCCACCACGTATCTTCAGCTACAGTCTTTAGAATGCCCCAATGACGGTCAGATATCAAGCATACTTCACGACTCCTGATAATATGCTTGCAAACCAGGTATAAGAACCAACGCCAGTTCGGCCAGTCCTCCTTTTCAACAATGGCAAATGCAAGCGGAAGTATACTGTCCTGGGCATCAACACCATGGCAATCAGTATTACCCCTTTATATCTACCATGCATAAATGTTCCATCCACAGAAATGACTGGCCGACAATGAGAGAAAGCTTCAATGCAAGGCCCAAATGCCCAGAATACATGTCGAAACATGGAGGACTCACCGACAGGAGGAGGAGGTATAGAGTACTCAATAAATGTCCTCGGGTTGTATTTTTTAATGGCTGCTAGGACGCGGGGTAACCTCTTATAAGATTCCTCCCAATCTCCAAAAACCTCTGCAATGCCCTTCTGCTTTCCACACCATGCCTTCTTGTAAGTAATTACCTTGTTGAACCTACTAGAGATGTGTGCAATAATGACTCCAACCTTGACATCTGAATCGGCCTTAATAACACCAACGACTTCCCGACCGATAAACTTGGCATCTAGATTGGGGTGATCTTGACTTGCTCCAGAATATAAGCAGCAGTGAGGATACTTGGTCACTTTCAAATAGCTAAACTTATTCCTACTCACACGAACATAAAAATTGCATGGATAATTTTTCAATAGACACTCAATTACCCATGTGTTCGGTGTGCTCTTTCTTACCCTGAACCTGCGATTGGTGCGAATATGAAACCTTTTTATATCAAATTGTGCCTCTTTCTTGCCAGGAAAGCGTATCCCTTTAGCAATCGCCTGTTTTTCCGGATCCCAAACTGGAAAACTATGTGCATGATCGTAATCAATCAAGCCTTGTTCTTGTCGAGCAGAAGTACCAATATCACTGTAAAAGGGATAATCCGCTCTCTCATATCTTCGATTTTCCGACACTTCATAGTGAACAAGAGGTGCTTCCACATCATCATCAATCGGCCCATCATCACCGGCTCCCAAATCGACATCAGAATCACTACTACCCTCCTCATATTCATCATCATCATCCTCTAGCATTGCATCTACATCAGTGTATACTTCCTCTTCTTCATAGTCAACATCATAATCATCATTAACATGATCATTATGCCAAAATGCCCGATCATCATAATTTGGTGTTGGAGTTGATACAAGAGTTTGGGAACTTGGACCAACCCCATCATCACGGTTACCAGTTGGAGAATACCCATAAATGGTCTCTGTGTGCTGTGTATCAAACTCTGGATTGGGCGATTTTCAATCAATTTTACAACCACATACAGCTGCAAATTTCCAATCCCCCCAAATTTAGCAAACTGATCGAACATTATATCCATACACGCATCATCTTCAATACGGAAAGGAAAGTACTCACCAATCCCGCTATCAAAAGAATGAGGGCATCTGTAAATGACTTCCAAATCAAATTGAGACCGATCTAAGTTCGCCTTTTTATATAACTCATTGTATTTCCATCGGCAATTACCCCTTATTGCACATTTTGGCCCTTTTTTGAAATGAGGACCATCAAACGGTTGTTCATCATCACCTTCCCAATAACACATAAAAATGATTGGACTCCCGTTCATCATTAACCCTACATTACGAAATCAAAGTGTTAAAACCTACATAACAAAACTCTAACATTTATTATATCTACAATATAATAAAACACAGTTAAATAATTAAATTTTATATCTAAACACAAGTGAAAACAATGATTAAGATGATGTTAATTTACCTTGATTCTTGATCTTCAACAATTCTGATGAAATAAAATTATGTGAAGACGTTTTATTTTGAAGAAAAGTGATTGAGAGAAAAGTGATTGAGAGAAAGAGAGAAAGCTGAGATAAAGAAAGCTGAGAGAAAGAGAGAAAGCTGAGAGAAAAGGTTGTAATCACGTGAATTCATTTATTCACGGGTGTTGAAAACTGAACTTTGTAGCTGGAAAGTGGTTTGTCTGACTTAAACTCGCTACACCGTGTAGCGAGTTTCACTAAAGTACAATTAAAATCGCTACACCGTGTAGCGATTTCAACTTTAATGAAACTCGCTACACGGTGTAGCGAGTTTAAGCCAGAGATTGTCCCCCAATAATTTCATTCATTTCAACATTTCTTATTTCCATTTTTTTTTTCGTTCGCGAAGGTATTTTGAGCAATAAATATTAGGGATGGCCAAATCGGACCGAAACCGGAAAACCGGATCGGAACCGGACCGAAAAAGCCCGAAACCGGAGCGCACTGGGGAGAAAACCGGAACCGGACAGACTGAAACCGTGGTTAGGCCAGGCCGGTTAAGGGTTACCAAAATGCCAAACCGGACCGGAACCGTGAAGCGGATGAAATTTCCTTGTTTTTCAAAGAACCGGACCGAAACCGGGCCGAAAAAGCCCGAAACCGGAGCGAACCGGGGAGAAAACCGGAACCGGGGTTAGGTCGGGCCGGTTAAGGGTTACCATTTGGCCAAACCGGAACCGGCGATTCAAGGGCCGAAACCGGAATCGGACCGGATTTGGCCATCCCTGATAAATATAGGTTAATTTAGTTATCATAATGAATATCTAAAAATTGTTACTTGTAGTACATATAATGGTGTAACAATAACAACTTTTAAATTTTAAATTGGACAATTAAATCAGCTTCAAATTATTGCTCAAAATAGCTTCGTACTAACATCAAAAAAAAATTTACATGTGTTAAAAAAATAATAACATGTTGTCGAATTATGTTTTTATTTAAAATATTTTTTTACATGTTTTAAAATAAATGTAACATGTTGCTGAATTAAGTTTTTGTTTCAAATATTTTTTTTATGTGTTAAAAAAAATATGTCATGAATAATTGCAACAAAATCAAACACAAACTGTACAAAATAATTTTAAAAACTAAAATAACATCAAAAAATAAATATTGTCAAGTTAGTGGCCACATCCCGGCCACATAGGAAATCTTACATTAATTCATTAAAAAAGTTAGTGGCCACATCCCGGTCACATAGAAAATCTTACATTAATTCATTAAAACATTTAGAAAATTCATATAAACCAAATGAACTTAAGGGTCACTTAACTTCACTACTTCACTATCCTTAGGAAATACTTGCAAAATAAATGAGTTTAACATTATTTACTATATGATTTCAACAATTCAGCAAAAATAAGTAAATATGTACCTTGAACACATTAGGGAGTGTGATGTTAAGATAACGTGCTGTTGATGATGGGATGGGGTGCCAAACAATAACCTAAATATTTCAAAACAAACAATTAGATGAAAGTATTAATGTTCATTGCAAATTCACTAATTAATATATCATACCTTCTGAAGTATCAGAACAGAACCAACATATATATCTTTTCCAAATTCACTCTCAGTCACTTTGTGATGAATGGAAGCTTCAATGGTATCCGTAGGATCCTAATAATTTTATCTCAGTTAGTAACTCAAAACACATTTCACCCATGATAGAAAGCATACTAAGCTCATATCCTAACCTTTAAAGTCACCTAGAGATCACCAAGCTCATTTCGTTTGCAGGACTTGATAACAACAACAACCTAATAGAACATACATAAATGTAAAAAATCAATGTTAATTTACACACATTTAACTATAATTAATCTTGATAGTATACCTGATCCACCCTATCAATAGTATGACATTTCTTCTTGATAGAGTTTAACGGATAATATGTATCCTCTTCAGTCAAAAATTCCATTGTAGAGAGCCAAGGACTGTCTTGGAAAGCTTCATCCTTCACCGGATCTTCAATCGCTCTCCGTATATATTCCTGGGTTGCGATCGGTGTTTGTTGTGAAGAGAAGTTCTCACGGTCGTAATTTCTCTGACGCATGATGGATTATACGGCACCGGCGGGACCAGGAATAACTCGCGATGAAGAGGAGCCTTCACCGCGGAAAAAAAAACGCTGCTCGTTAGGATCCATTTTTTTTTGTTTAATAGAATTTTGATTGAGAAGATTGAGTGAGGGTTGCTAGGAGGATACGAGAGAGAGAGAATGAATGAACGAGGAAGGAGAGGAAGAAGATAAATGAATCTGAAAAGCTGAGGGGTGGTATTTATTAAACTTAAACTCGCTACACCGTGTAGCGAGTTTAATTAGGTTTGATCAAACTCGCTACACGGTGTAGCGAGTTTAGGTTAATTAAACGCCCTAATTAATTTTCCAACGGTCAAACTTAATTACCCTAAACTCGCTACACGGTGTAGCGAGTTTTGACCAATCCTAGTCAAACTCGCTACACGGTGTAGCGAGTTTCAAAAAAAGGGACATTCTGGGCAATAGTTTGAACAGTAAGTCATTTTGATAAATAAAAAAGTAAAAAGTGATTATTTGAGAAAAAATTTCATCAAAAGGTGTATCACGTGACTAAACATTCTTAGCAATAAATTTCATGTGGTAGTTGGTGGTTGACATATATTCCCAGTATAATTATTAATATTTTTGATTAATGATTTTAATTATTTATATATTTAGAGCAATCACAATGGTATAGCTCTCTAGATAGCTTTTTTTTATATTTTATATGAGCCACATCATTATAATTCAAAACTTAAAAACTTCAAGCACTTTTTCACAATGGTAAAACTCATTTTCAACTTTTTTATGGGTCCCATAAGTAAAAAAGAGTGAATGACTTGCATAGAAAATGTGTAGCATTAATGATAAAAAACTAAAAAGCTAGCTCTTTGTAGAAAGAGCTACTCCTTACTAAGGAGCTCTTTCATCATTTCCACAATGGTAAAAAGCTCTCTAGAGCTTTTTCATAAGAATAAGGAGCTCTCAAAAAGCTCCCATTGTGGATGCTCTTAGTTATATTATGAAAAGCGAAAATCTAAGGAAAAACGTGTTTTTTCTGGAACTTAGGAAAAATGTGTTTTGTTTTCTCCGTCAATGTCAGTGCCAGTTTAATAAAGTGTCAGTGCATGTGTAACAAAGTGCCAGTGTAAAAAAGTGTCAGTGTCAGTTTAACAAAGTGCCAGTGTAACAAAGTGCCAGTGCATGTAAAATAAGTGTCAGTGCATGTATAACAAAGTGCCAGTGCCAGTTTACCAAAGTGTCAGTGTTAGTGTAACAAAGTGGCAGTGTAAAAAAGTGTCAGTGCATGTATAGTAAGTGTCAATGTAAAAAGTGACAGTGTTAGTGTAACAAAGTGCCAGTGTTAGTGTAACAAAGTGTCAGTGTAAAAAAGTGTCAATGCATGTATAATTATTGTCATTGTAAAAAAGTGACATGCCAGTGCCAGTTTAACAAAGTGTCAGTGTAAAAAAATGCCAGCATTAGTGTTATGAAGTGTCAGTGTAAAACACGTTTTTCCTAAGCTTAGAAAAAAGTGCGTTTTTCGTAAAACCAACTCTTGTTATAAAATATGATTATTTTTTCTTGTTTAAATAAAAAATTAATAAACTAAAAAATATACACTCTTTGTATTAAATTAAATATCCATTTATCATAAAAAATTATCCCAATATAAATGTCTATTTCCTATTGGAAATTCCCAATACTTTTTCACTAGTTATATTCTACATTTTGTTTAAGGGTGTAAACGGTTCGGTTTAGCTCGGTTTGGGAAAATTTTGGAGCTAAACCGCTAGTATCGGTTTGGAGAAATTTCAAATCGAGCTAAATCACAAAAAACTTCAAACCGAGCTAAGCTAAACCGCCATGATTCGATTTAGCTCGATCTAAACCGCGGTTTGATTATACGGTTCAGACCGCGGTTCAAACCACGGTTCAAACCGCGGTCCGAACCACATTTCAAACCAACAATTTAATTACTTTGAAGACAAATAGCAATCACCAAATAACATTCTTAAAATATGTTTAGAGTATAATACAAATATACTAGATAATGTTGTTTTATAATATTCACGTATTATGTGTTTCAGTTTGATTAGACATGGGAACAAATTTCTTGTTGCAGAGGTTGTTAATGGCCAAGAAACTAATATTCATCTATTCTCATCCGCATCCAAGGTGAACTACAAACACCTTAAAATCCGTAAAGTTTTCATTTTGATTCAGAATTTGTGTCTGAAGCCTATTTCAGTGTTGTTATTGTTGGTAGTAATGTGCTCATTATTTCCTACATATGCATCAGTTGCTTGTTTTGCCTTTCTTCTATAAGATACAAGATTAAAATTTAAGTTAGCTCGGTTCCATAGCTCGGCATGATAGCTCGGTTTCATAGCTCGGTTTGACGGTTCGGTTTCATAGCTCGGTTTAACGGCTTCAACGGTTTAGCTCGGTTCGACTCGGTTCGGCTTGGTGCACTCAGACCGCAAGCTAAACCGAACCGACCGGTTTGGAAATTTTTCAAACCGAGCTAAACCACATAAAATTAAAAATCGAGCTAAACCACGTGGTTTAGCTCGGTTCGATCTCAAACCGCGGTTTGAGCTAAACCACTTACACCCCTAATTTTGTTACATACTTGCGAAAATTAAAATTAAAAATAAATACCAAAAAAATATTATTATATTATTAAATTTGATAAATATTTTTTGATTGAATAAAAATAAATATCTGTTTAGAACAAATGCAGTAATATTTTTATGATACTGAGATGGTATAGAAAAGATTATTGGCCATATTGAAATGGGTAGGTTTAGGGATGATAATTTGACCGAACTTGATCTGAAACGAAGGTGATTCGATTCGAAAAATTAGGTTTTGATTTGCAATTCTTAAAATTCGATCGGGTTCGGATCACGCTGATGATCCGACTGAACCCCGACCCGATCCGACCTGAACCCTAAATAAAAGGTTAATCTAAAAGATAAATAAAATATATTTAACATTTTCCTAAATCTTATTTCTTTATTTGTGATTAAACATTGTGAGATTTTAAACTATTTTCTATGAAATATTAAACATTGTGATTAAAAATAAATTATACTCAATCATATTTGAGCTAAAAAAAATAGACTTTTAACATAATTCGGATCAGATCGGTCCCGATATTTTAAGTTTTCGGGTCAGATCAGATTCGAATTGACAAAATTAAGATTCGAATCGGGTTCGGAGCAGGACCGATCCGATCCGAACCCGACCTGCTGTCATCCCTAGATAGGATATAGAAATTGAAACGAGAATTGTCAAATTGTCCCCAACTCCCCCTCTCTCTCTGTCTCTCTCTCTCTCTATCATTCTTGTGATCTTTCTACCTTTATCCTGTTTTTTACTTGTTCGAATTTTTTGAATATTCATCATTTTTGGGTCTTAAAATTTTTGTCATACTTCTCGTTATGTTATCTGCTTTTTCTTCTTCGTTGTTGAGATTCTTTGTCTGGTCTCCATTATATCGAGAGTCTTTATTTATAGTTTTTATTTATTTTTGTTACAATGGTTAGGATGTTTATATACGCAAATATTGCCTACCCAAATGAATTAATTTATCATAATTTTTAAACAAATTCTTGCGGTGTGGGTTTTCTTGAAGGTCAATATTAGGTCGTGCTCAAGTTTTGCTTGCAGAATCATACGCGCATTTGTTGGAGATTTGGTTTGGACCACTTACTCTGTAGCCCCTCATACGAGATTTAAATCCAATACATGACACATCAGATCCATAATACCAAAGACACCTCTCGCTGACAAAAGATTGAACTGTCTTGCTCTCCAAAATCCTAGTTAGCTCTTATAACTTAAATATAAGATCAGTTTGCCTCTTATAATTAAAGTATAAGAGTCATTTTTTTTCCACTTTTTTTTTCATTAAAATAAAATAAATTTTTTAATATTTTATTTATTTTGACTTTTATATTTTGTCAAACAGCAAATTAGCTCTTATAACTGACTTATAAGACTACTTCATCTCTTATAAGTGACTTATAAGACTAATTTGTCTTTTATATAGCTTATAAAACAAATTTTTCAAATAAAAAAATCAAAATTTTCAACAACAAAAAATGAAAATTTTCAATATTAACAACGAATTAATCTCGTAATTTACACATTACAAATCTTATAGCTTAATTATAAAACCAACTTGTCTTTTATAATTATTTCATCTCTTATAATTGATTTATAAGACAATTTTTTCAACCAAAAAAATTAAAAATTTCAATAATAATAATAAATTAATCTTATAATTTACACATTACAACTCTTATAGCTTGATTATAAGACCATATCACCTCTTATAATTGAATTATAATTGCCTCTTATTATTGAACATAAAAAGGTGAATATTAAGCTGAAAATTGGAGAAGCGCGACCACATCACTATTTGAGAAGAATCTTTGATAATTATCGGCACCATCTTTTTAAATTTTATTAATGCAATATTATTTAAAACAAAAAAAAAACATGAAAAAGGGGTAGGTTATTTGTTTGTCATCACTCATCATCAATTGAACGGTTAGGTACTAGTTTGGCACGTGTTTTCTTGAACCGTGTATCCGGAAGATAACAAAAAGGGGGGTTGGTTATTTGTCTCCGAGTGGCAATTGTATCTCACCAGAGGGGTGGCTTTGGGAAATGAGACCCGTCTCGAATTCGTCCCATTGCCGAGGGCCATAATGATAGCTAAATTTTCCCTTTTCTTTTTAAAGTCACAAGATTTTGGGGGAAATTAGTTTTTTCTTAAGTTATAGAAAGTCCTGTTTTATAAACTGTTCCTAAATATTCACTAACTACTTGCAAATAGAAAAAAAGTGGACTTTTTATAATTTATGGAGAAACTAGTTTCTCCCAAAACTTGCTCTTTTAACATAGTCCTAATAAATCTGCCCTCAATTTAATATTTTTAGCTTAATTTATATAAAATTTATATATATATATATATATATATATATATATATATATATATATATATATATATGAAAAATATATATTTAATATTTTTAGTTTGATTTTATACGATATTTAAGAAAAAAACAAATGATGTGAGTATAAAAAATAAAGTAGCAGAAAGAAAGTTAGTAAAATATATATTTAATATTTTTAGTTTGATTTTATACGATATTTAAGAAAAAAACAAATGATGTGAGTATAAAAAATAAAGTAGCAGAAAGAAAGTTAGTAAAATAATAAATGTATTATTATTGAGAGTTTATTAAAGGAGTCTCATTGTCTATTTTATAAATAAAGCAAATTAAAATCTTTAAATTGAGACGAATCACAAAAAAAATCTTAAACAGGTGAGAATATCATTTTTTGTACGTATCAATTTATCCCAAAATGGATAGTTTATGTTTACACTTTATTAAGAATAGTGAAATGAGTTTTTTTGTCTAGAATATGTTCAATACTCATTTGTAGTATTATTTCCACCAAAAAAATCTTAAACCGGTGAGAACCTATTTATAATGAGAATCATGAGAACCAATCTTAATCATTGTAGTAAGATAAATTAATAGTTTAGATTCGATTTACTTTTATAAAAAAAATGGTTACTTTTTTGTAGTTATGGTGAACGTTAGGAGGTAGAATGTCATTTGACAATCACTTTTTAAAATTTGTCACGTTATCATTTAAATTTTTCTCAAATTTAAAAATTAAATATTTCAAAATCTATAAGTCGAAAAAAATTCGAGAACATTGTTTTTCTCGTCTCGACGAAGCAAATCAAACTATATCCCTAAAGATTGTATTTTGAAAAAAAAATGGAGAACAAAAGAGAAATTCTCAAAATACATTTGATTCAATAGCTAATTAGCTACTGAATCCCAATGTATTATGAACATTGCATTTGGATTCATAAAAAATATACATGAATTCAGTAACTAAGTAGCTACTGAATTAATGTGTAATGATCAAAATACACATGAATTGAGTAGCTAACTAGCTACTGAATCCATGTGAAATGTTCAAAATAAATATGAATTCATTAGCTAACTAGTTACTGAATGCAATGTTCAAAATACATATGAATTCAGTAGCTAATTATCTACTGAATCAAAGTGTAATGTTCAAAAATACACATAAATTCAGTATCAAAACAACTAATCTTTTGAAAAAGAAAAAAAATCAAAACTTTTTATTCCTAATTGATGTTTACCAAATATTTTGCATAGTTCATATTATATATTTGTACAACTTTAGGTTTAGAAGTGAATAACAAGAATTTGTATGCGTTTTTCTAATAAAATTAACATTTTTAAATGGCCTTTAAGTGAAAAATGGTCATTCATTTTGTGAAAGAGAGAGTATGTGAAAGAGAGTGTATGATAACTATTATTCACTCGGCTTTTGGAAAAATAATTTTACATTTTTTATCAATTTAATTGAATATTTGTCAAAAATATAAAATTTTAAAAAGATTAATGAAAATAATTAAAAAATCACTAACAGTATTATTAATAATGTATAAATAATGATTTTCTAAATTGTATTAGAATAAATAATTTTTTACATAGTCAAAGTTCAATTAAACTGGCCACTAAAATAAAAATCTGAGACGGAAGTAATATAATACTTGGATAAATTTATTGGCAAACTTTTTGTTTGAGATTTACTCCCATCGATCTTAAAGTTAGTCCTTCTTTTTTCATTTTTAGTTTGAATGAATTTTCAGTAATAATTTAGGTTATTTTTAATTATTCTAATAAAATTTTAATATTTTTTTATTGATAATACTTATATTGGTATATTAATAGAAAGTTTGAAATTTCATTATAATAAATAAATGTCTAAATCATTATTTAAAATTTATTTAAATAATAACGAATGAAAATGAAACAACATTTCAGGATAAAGAAAAGGAAGAGGTTATTGCCACTACATAATTTGATAATCCACTACACTCATTAATATCGTTTAAAATTAATCAACAAAATTTCCCCTCATATAATCTGTGGGGCCTCCTCAACCCCGGGACCTATAAACTCGTGCCCCAACTGGAGGGTCCCCAAACCACCTCCTAAAAATTTTAAAACTTTTTGTTTAAACAAATTGAAAGTCGAATAAACTTTTGAAAACAAAAGGACATGACCTCTCCGCTAGGAGGTGGTATCAACCTGTTTTAAAATAAATCATAACTTGTTTAGTTTACAACATCACACTGAAAATATTTATAAAACTTTATACACATTTATTTTCCCCAATTTAATAATAACCACACTTATTCCCAACTCCCAAACAGTACACATACCCTGACAATCCAAAAGACGGTCCAAACTCCTTTCCGGCCTCACCGGTCTGGTCTACCTTTCTCAGCTGAAACTAAAAAAATTAAAGGGAGAAGGGGTGAGAAAGAATCTCAGTAAGTTATTATGCATGCAACAATATGCCTTATAAGAATGCAACACATAAACAAGTTGCACAATATCACATTTTGGGAAGCAGTAAACACCTTACGTTACCTGACCTTACCTTTTTTCGTCAGAACAATAAGTCGTACTACTGGAAATACATCCTCTTTATTTGTGAATGGCTTAGGCCTATTCACGCCTTACAAGACCCATTTTTCAGGGAACCATGTAAGATATCAGCATCCTATGAACTGCTTAGGCATATCCATAGTAACTGAGCCTCAAACTGTGGCCACAGTGGGGTGGAAACGGTCACAGGTATAATGAAATCCGAGCACCTTATGTTACAACTTCTCATAAGTGGTCGTATTCCATTATACCCCCAAAATATCAGCTGATATTGATCACATATCACATTCACATTCAAGCACATAACAGTTACTTGAAGTCAAATCCACACATTGGGATAACAATATATAACATGGTACAATTACTCATGTTTAACCACATATAACATGGTGCAACTACTCATGTTTATCAACATATAACATGGTACAATTACTCATGTTTATCAACATATAACATGGTACAGGTACTCATGTTTATCAACATATAACATGGTACAATTACTCATGTTTATCAACATATAGTGTAACATATATATAAACACTATTGAGTCACAATAATCCATAACATGGTATACATACACATGTTAAATCCAATGATATTATGCAACAATTCAATAACAGGGTCTTAATACTCCTGTTCAAATCAATAACGCAGTACAACATTTATTGCATGCACTAAATAAACCAATATCCATGAATAGGTAATCACGTAGAGGTACAATTACATACAAGTAACCCTACGCATTCCTAATATAACATTAAACATCTTCTTTAAATGTTTCATTTTCAAATACCAAGTTTTTATCAACTTTGGTTACTTTCCAATCAAGGCATTCAACCATTTTCAGGCTATATTTAAAGACCTTTCCAATATCATTTTGTCCCATTTAAAACGCCATTGTGAAGTACTAATGTTGCCCTAGGATTATAGTTAAAGAAGGACCAAATCCGAACTAGATTGCTTAGGTTTCAAGTTGCTTGAAATTCATACTTTTAACCAGTTCTGGGCACGACTCGTGCTCCAGGGTAGGAGTCGTGCCAAACCCCTGCACGACTGCCCAAATTCTCACGACTATGTATCACGACTCCAAGCTGAGGGTCACGACTCGTGCTCCAGGGCACGAGTCGTGCCCAACACCAGAAGTGTTACTGATGTTGAACATCAGCACCACCCAAATACCAAAACTACATTCCAACTTACCAATGCTGCATCAACCCAACCCAAAACCAGTTATATACTCATTTTAACACATACCAACATTCAATTCATGCCATAGAACATCTATTTACCATGTCATTCTAACCCTTCTACCACCATTGCCATAACCTTAACCCCAACTTCTTTCTACTCCATTTCCCAAGCCAAGAAAATAAAGTAACCAAGTTCTAAACATAGTTAATAACACATTTCAAGATCATTTAACTTCATATGATCATTTCGACTTAACTAAAATGGTTCTAGAATTCCCAACAGCCATTAAAACCCTACTTCATCAATTCCCACCCAATTCCTAATGCCATGACATCAAAGTATTCCATTTCATCCCAACTCATTTGCTTTCCATTTCAATCACCCAAATAAATGTTTCAACCTCTAGCGAATTCATTTATAACCCATAATATCAAGTTTTATATACAATCTTTTCGGTTTAATTCCAAGGCCATTTTAATTGACTAATCATTACAAGAACCATGAATATTACCTAAATCCTTTACATTTCCAAGCCAAGTAAAACGATCCGTCACTACCATATTCAATTCCAACCCAAACTTCCCTTGTTATTCTCAAAGTCCTAAAAAGTGACTAAAATTCCAACAATCATATATATAACATAATAATGCCCTATCTAAATACCATTTAATCATTTACAAACCAAACCTTATCCTACTCAGTCAAATAATCAATTTTTCTTTTATTCCCACAATTTAAATAAATTCCGAAAATTACCAAAACGCAATTATTCTGGTCCTATAATACCAAATACCATTTAATACACATAATATCATCATTTAACTTAATATGAACAATTATTTGAAAGGAATCATAATAACTTACTCAAAAATGTGCCGAAATAAAAAAACGATCTGATCGGTTCTAAATGTTCTCCTCGTCTTTCTGATCGCTTTGCCGTAGTCGGATCGCAAAACGGACTAACAGTTGATTTTTAGGAATTTTTGGAAGAAAATAAATCAAAAGGATTTTGAAACGGAGGAAGGATTTTCTTTTCTTTCTCTCGATCTGAGAGATATCTCCGGAACAATTGAAAAGCCCATGGATTATTAAGAGATATATATTAGGAATATTTCAATTAAACCCCTCCAGGATTGAGTTATTTCAAGTAGCTACCTTAAGTTTCACCTTTGCCTCCTAAGCCCCTCCATATTTTATAAAGCTTTTTATTTAAATTTCAACAATTAAAATATTAACTATCAAATTCTTATTTATTTCATTTAGACATTAAATAATTAAAATTAATTTATTAGCATACTTAAAATATCACATAAATTATTAAAATGTTAAAAGGGACACATAAAAATCTCAATTATTATAAGCTGCATAAAGTAAAATGCTACACACCCCACTTACCGTGCTCCACACGTGATCAAAAGGGTGCCTAGGGTTAGAGTCGTGACACTCACTCCCCCTTAAATGAAATTCATCCCGAATTTTAAACATACTTACGCGAGCGCTTACTTAACTCAGGATACCTCTCTCACACCTCTCGGATTCTCGAAACCCAAACGACTTTCTCAATAGTATGATTATTCCACAAATTTGTATAACCCGAATACTCTAGGTTTTCCATTCCCGGATGGGATTCAAATACTAATCAATGGTTCTTCCACATAAGTCAATTCACATGGACAGCCTCGGTTGAAAAACTCAATAGAAGGAAAGGATCATCAAGACTCTTCTCCACTGCAGCGCTGCATACGGCGTCACTTCAACACATGACTGATCATTGCTGATATACGCACTTCAACTAAGGTTACACGAACTTCTCAAAATGAATGAAAATCCATCAGATACACGCATAACACATTCTCAAGATTCTGGATAGTTCTCTCTGTCTGTCTGCCCAATCTATCAGGAAAAATGTAACGCAACGCTGAACGCATCAGGACTCAAAGTCTCGTACCCGGTCTTCCAAAATCGCAATATGAATCTCGAATCCCGATATGATGCAAATATTGATTAGTACTCCGTAGAATCGACCAAATCTCTTGCCCATACACTGGTGCTAACTTCCCTGTCCATAGTTCATGAATCTTGATAGAAATGAACCGGTGTTGATTAATATATCCACTATTACTCGAATGCGTCCCACATCTTCGATGTCGAAGGTAGTCCCGATATAAAATCCACCACAATATCTTATTATTCTCATTCTTCTAACCCTTCTTCAGTGCTTGATACATCTTCAAACATCTTGAATGCATCGAAATTCTGGATTCATGGTCTTCCTCTAAAATATCTCTTACTCTCATATGAATATAGTACACCAATTCTGTCGTTGAAGGTTAATATTCCATCAGTATTCAATACAACATCCTCGGTTCTTCCATCTTGAAGCGATCAGATAATTTCTCAGTTTGAATCATTTGTTGAACTTCCCTTAAGATCTTCATACCAGGTAGGTGCAGCTCGAACATTCGCAATTAATATCTCATCTTGCAACTCCCAGGATTGCAATGTTGATAATAAAGCCTTTTGGCTAATCGCATCTGCAACTACAGTAGCCTTCTCAGATGTTATGTAATAACGCAAATAAGTTCTTGTAATGCTTCCAACCATTTCTCTACATGTTGTTAAATCCCCTCTGATAAAATAAATACTTCAATTCTTGTAATTAGTGCAAATCTCAAAGTTAACTTCATATAAAGGATGTTTCCACTTAAGTAACGCAAAATAGTCATAGTCAAATTCCACGTTGAGAGTAGGATAATTCTGGCCTGCCGGTGTTGATTCCCTAGAAGCATAAACTATCACCTTTCCATTCATTACAAGACACAACTCGAATCTTTCTTTTGACGCGTACATGACAATCATAAGTTTTCACATCCATCACATAGGGTAAGATCGATTTGTAGTCAATCTATTCTTCAATTATGTAACACTGATTTCAACCTTTTGCATTCCACATACCTGATACTTCCTTCGAAATCAATTTAGTCACCGGTGTTACAAGTCTCGAAAATCCATCAATAATCTTGTGGTAATAACCTGCCAAACCCAGAAACTACGTAGTTCTAACGCTGTTGAAGGTTGTTCCATCTGACCAGGTCTCAATCCTCAAAAAAGTAATAACAATCACCGAGCTGGAAGCTACAAGACCCAAATTTAAAATCTTCTCGAGCCATTACTCACTCGTACTGAATTTCGCAAACAATTTGATTCTCATGAAAAATAGATAACATCACTTTTAATCAATTTTCATAATCTTTGTATAACTCTGAATATACAAGGATAGCATTCATCAAGATTACTACAAAAATATCAAGATCAGGTTTTAAACTCCACTCATCCTAATTACAACACAGCTAATGCCATTCTATAAGGTGTTTTGGATATGGGCAACAATCCTGACATTAGATCCATACGGAATTCTATCGCCCTAACTGGCGTCATGAAATACTCTGATGAAAGCACTTTACCAATTCATTTACCACCTGTACGCGGGATAATTTAGGTGACTTTTACTCAAGTCTAATACATAACTCCATTTAACCCTCACATTCTTTAGACCATACTTTTCGACATTTAATGCATATACGACATAACATCAATTAATGACTTATCCGCCTCAACCACACGCAGAGGCAAATCAACATAGGTAAGGAGACTTGCTTCTTGCGACCGTCTAACCCAACACAATAATTACTCAACCAATTCAGGTCAAGTATAACCATAAATCACGGATTGGTATATCTACCACATCCACTGGCAATACATGCCCACATAATCACGACTACCATGATAATCAAGTATGATTCGAGGTACTCTCCCATAGGAGTAGAAACCTCCAACACATAAGGCAAATTTTTAGGCCATTTATGCAAGTAAAAGCAAACAGGCAATGCTACATAAAAAATGAAATGAACTGGAATCCATAAAAGTATGACCCTTAACTCCTGAGACAGGTAATATACCTCTAATAATTGCGAAGGAATCTATCTCTCCATTCGGGTCTCATTCTGTTCCATATTACTCACCTTTCCTTGATCTCTTGGTTGGTCATTACTATTTTCCGCCATTGAACAATTTCCTGCATTAAACACTCGTCGTCTGGTATCACACACTCTCCTTAGACTAGAATTCTACCCTTGACTTCTAACCTTAGCTCTGATACCAACTGTGGGGCCTCCTCAATCCCGAGACCTATAAACTCGTGCCCCAGCTGGAGGGTCCCCAAACCACCTCCTAAAAATTTTAAAACTTTTTGTTTAAATAAATTGAAAGTTGAATAAACTTTTGAAAACAAAAGGACATGACCTCTCCGCTAGGAGGTGATATCAACCTGTTTTAAAACAAACCATAACTTGTTTAGTTTACAACATTACACTGAAAATATTTATAAAACTTTATACACATTTCTTTTCCCCAATTTAATAATAACCACACTTATTCCCAACTCCCAAACAGTACACATACCCTGACAACCTAAAAGACGGTCCAAACTCCTTTCCGGCCTCACCGGTCTGGTCTACCTGTCTCAGCTGAAACTAAAAAAATTAAAGGGATAAGGGGTGAGAAAGAATCTCTGTAAGTTATTATGCATGCAGCAATATGCCATATAAGAATGCAACACATAAACAAGTTGCACAATATCACATTTTGGAAAGCAGTAAACACCTTACGTTACCTGACCTTACCTTTTCCCGTCTGAACAATAAGTCGTACTACTGGGAATACATCCTCTTTATTTGTGAACGACTTAGGCCTGTTCTCGCCTTACAAGACCCATTTTTCAGGGAACCATGTAAGGTATCAGTATCCTATGAACTGCTTAGGCATATCCATAGTAACTGAGCCCCAAACTGTGGCCACAGTGGGGTGGAACGGTCACAGGTATAATGAAATTCGAGAACCTTATGTTACAACTTCTCATAAGTGGTCGTATTCCATTATATCCCCGAAATATTAGCTGATATTGATCACATATCACATTCACATTCAAGCACATAACAGTTACTTGAAGTCAAATCCACACATTGGGATAACAATATATAATATGGTACAATTACTCATGTTTAACCACATATAATATGGTACAACTACTCATGTTTATCAACATATAACATGGTACAATTACTCATGTTTATCAATATATAACATGGTACAACTACTCATGTTTATCAACATATAACATGGTACAATTACTCATGTTTATCAACATATAGTGTAACATATATATAAACACTATTGAGTCACAATAATCCATAACATGGTATACATACACATGTTAAATCCAATGATATTATGCAACAATTCAATAACAAGGTCTTAATACTCCTGTTCAAATCAATAACGCAGTACAACATTTATTTCAAGCACTAAATAAACCAATATCCATGAATAGGTAACCACGTAGAGGTACAATTACATACAAGTAACCCTACGCATTCCTAATATAACATTAAACATCTTCTTTAAATGTTTCATTTTCAAATACCAAATTTTTATCAACTTTGGTTACTTTCCAATCAAGGCATTCAACCATTTTCAGGGATATATTTAAAGACCTTTCCAATATCATTTTGTCCCATTTAAAACGCCATTGTGAAGTACTAATGTTGCCCTAGGATTATAGTTAAAGAAGGACCAAATCCAAACTAGATTGCTTAGGTTCCAAGTTGCTTGAAATTCATACCCTAAACCAGTTCTGGGCACGACTCGTGCTCCAGGGTAGGAGTCGTGTCAAACCCCTGCACGACTGCCCAAATTCTCACGACTATGTATCACGACTCCAAGCTGAGGGTCACGACTCGTGCTCCAGGGCACGAGTCGTGCCCAACACCAGAAGTGTTGTTGATGTTGAACATCAGCACCACCCAAATACCAAAACTACATTCCAACTTACCAAGGCTGCATCAACCCAACCCAAAACCAGTTATATACTCATTTTAACACATACCAACATTCAATTCATGCCATATAACATCTATTTTCCATGTAATTCTAACCCTTCTACCACCATTGCCATAACCTTAACCCCAACTTCTTTCTACTCCATTTCCCAAGCCAAGAAAATAAAGTAACCAAGTTCTAAACATAGTTAATAACACATTTCAAGATCATTTAACTTCATATGATCATTCCGACTTAACTAAAATGGTTCTAGAATTTCCAATAGCCATTAAAACCCAACTTCATCAATTCCCACCCAATTCCTAATGCCATGACATCAAAGTATTCCATTTCATCCCAACTCATTTGCTTTCCATTTCAATCACCCAAATAAATGTTTCAACCTCTAGCAAATTCATTTATAACCCATAATATCAAGTTTTATATACAATCTTTTCGGTTTAATTCCAAGGCCATTTTAATTGACTAATCATTACAAGAACCATGAATATCACCTAAATCCTTTACATTTCCAAGCCAAGTAAAACGATCCGCCACTACCATATTCAATTCCAACCCAAACTTTCCTTGTTATTCTCAAAGTCGTAAAAAGTGACTAAAATTCCAACAATCATATATATAACATAATAATGCCCTATCTAAATACCATTTTATCATTTACAAATCAAACCTTATCCTACTCAGTCAAATAATTCATTTTTCTTTTATTTCCACAATTTAAATAAATTCCAAAAATTATCAAAACCCAATTATTCTGGTCCTATAATACCAAATACCATTTAATACACATAATATCATCATTTAACTTAATATGAACAATTATTTGAAAGGAATCATAATAACTTACTCAAAAAATGTGCCGAAATAAAAAGACGATCTGATCAGTTCTAAATGTTCTCCTCGTCTTCCTGATCGCTTTGCCACAGTCGGATCGCAAAACGGACTAACAGTTGATTTTTAGAAATTTTTGAAAGAAAATAAATCAAAAGAATTTTGGAACAGAAGAAGGATTTTCTTTTCTTTCTCTCGTGAGAGATCTCTCCGGAACAATTGAAAAGCCCATGGATTATTAAGAGTATATATTAGGAATATTTCAATTAAACCCCTCCAGGATTGAGTTATTTCAAGTAGCTACCTTAAGTTTCACATTTGCCTCCTAAGCCCCTCCATATTTTATAAATCTTTTTATTTAAATTTCAACAATTAAAATAATAACTATCAAATTCTTATTTATTTTATTTAGACATTAAATAATTAAAATTAATTTATTAGCATACTTAAAATATCACATAAATTATTAAAATGTTAAAATTGACACATAAAAATCTCCATTATTATAAGCTGCATAAAGTAAAATGCTACACACCCCACTTATCGTGCTCAACACGTGATCAAAAGGGTGCCTAGGGTTAGAGTCGGCTGTTGATCGAGAAAACGGTGGTGTGTTTTTTCTCTATGATTATGGTGGTACGGGAAAGACCTTCTTATGGAAAACACTGTGTTCTGCATTAAGGAGCAGGAGAGATATTGTTCTTCCTGTTGCTTTCAGTGGCATAGATTCATTGCTCCTTCCGAAAGATAGGACCGTGCATTATAGGTTCGGTATCCCGATACAGGTAAACGAGAGCTCAACTTGCAGTAAACTAAAATCGGGTACGAATGAGGTAGCACTTCTACAGAAAACTAAACTAATTATATGGGACGAAGCTCCAATGGCTCATAAACATTGTTTTGAGGCTCTCGATCGTAGCCTCCGAGATATTATTCGTACACCCGAGGGGAGATATTCCAATAAACCATTTGGTGGTTTAGTTATTGTGTTCGGTGGTGACTTGCATGCATTTTACCTGTTGTTCCTAAAGGGAGTAGGCATGATATTGTGCATGCTGCACTCTATTCATCCAAAATATGGAATGACTGTGAGGTTCTCAGATTGACGCATAATATGAGATTGCAGGTAATTCTTAAATAGCCTTTATTCATCTACTTAAATATTTTTATTTCAATTTAAGTAATTTGTATATATTTAACTTAATGTAGGGTGATTCTACTTCTCACAATTTCGAAGAGATAAGAGATTTCGCTCAGTGGCTCTTGAGTGTCGGAGATGGGATTTCCGGTGGAGATAATGACGGGAAAATTGACATTAACCTTCCTGATGATATATTGATTCGAGAGGCTTCAGATCCTATTGCAAAAATAGTTGAATTTATATATCCTGACTTATTGCAAAATAAGGATGTCGAAGGATTCTTTCAGACTAGAGTTGTGCTTGCTCCAACAAATGAGATTGTCGATAACATAAATGATTATGTCATGTCACTATTTTCGGGAGACGAAGTTGAATATATGAGTTCTGATGCCATTTGTAAGGATGAGGATGATGAAAATGGTGCTGAAGATATATTCTCACTTGAATTTCTAAACACTATCAAGTGTTCTGGATTGACAAATCACATTATTAAGCTGAAGGTTGGGTGCATAGTAATGCTTTTGAGAAATCTTGATCAAGCTGCTGAATTGTGTAACGGCACCAGAATGATTGTCACTCAATTAGGTAAGTACATTAATTTTTTATTTTTTATATACATATAATTTAATACTTAATTTTGTTACATATATGTAGGTAAGCACGTAGTCGAAGTCAAGATGCTTTCGGGAAAGAATGCTGGCATGAATGTGCTTATTCCTAGAATGATAATGTCTCCGTCAGATGTGACAAAATTTCCGGTAAGATTCCAAAGAAGGCAATTTCCACTTGCCGTTTCTTTTGCTATGACAATCAACAAGAGTCAGGGACAATCTCTTTCCCATGTAGGACTATATCTTTCACAACCTGTTTTCAGTCACGGACAACTTTATGTAGCATTTTTCAGAGTAACCAGCAAGAGAGGACTTAAAGTTATTATTTGTGATTCAGATGCTCAAACATATGACAAGATGCTGAATGTAGTCTACAAGAAAGTTTTCGACAGATTCTGAGAATTTATGTCGCACAATTTGTGGTTAAACAAAAGTATTGCAATTTCTTATTATTTTCTTCGTTTTAATTTTGTTTTTCTTTAAATATATAGGAGATGGAAGAGATTATGTTGACACTTAGGCACACACTATTAAACTCACGCTATTGTAACCATATCTCTTCATCTTCCAAAGTTGTAACACTAAAATCTTAATAATATTTTTTGGTTAGGCAGAGACCTAACTTCCCGTGGTTTTGTGCCGGCGAGATAGTTGTCTCAAGGGCTTTCCACGTTACATCATGTGCAACATCTTTTTTCTGTATTAATTATACTCCTGATATCCGCTACAATGATTATCAATTTCGATTTATATTGTTACTTAAAAATCAATTAAAACACATAAATAATTATTTACTTAATAAAAAAAAATATTCACCGTTGGGTATCGACGGGTTACTGACTAGTACATATTAATAGCTAAATTGAAAATAAAAGAAAATTAATGATATGTAAAACAGACTATAAGGCCAGGGACCTAAAGTTAAATCTTTGAAGGTTAAATTGAGAGTGAACTACCTAAAATAACCCTGAAAAAAGTCACATGCAATTGCACGTGTCTTTTTAATGGCAAAAGACTAATTACCCCGTTAGTAAAAATGATCATGGATGCAAAAACAAATTAGTTTAATGTGTTGTATGTAAAAAATAAAAAATAATTCAGTGGTGAAACACACAAAAACTGAATAATACAATGATTTTTATTTTTATGCAATTTTTTCTATTTTTATTTTGATGTTTCCCTTCAGTTTGTATGTTTCTGTTAAAATTCGAACGTCCATTAGGTAGACGGAAGAAAACAAAGCTGAAATCAAAATACATTAGCAAAATTGACGTAAATAAATTATTGTTGCAAATGTCTTGTAAACTCAAAGTGCAATGACAAATTTATAGTTTACACTCGTATAAATATTTTTATCATTATAATTTTTAAAATTCCATTTAAGAGATTAAATTATAATTTTTTTTGGTAATTTTTCAACCAAATTAACATATATAAATAAAATAATAACTTCTTGGGAGGGGGGGGGGGTAATACCCTTAATATAATCAAAACAGAAGTGAAACTGTTAGAATTGGGTCCTCATCCCCTTAAAAGGCCTTGTTAAGGGGTGAGGTTAACCAACCTTATATAGTGGATCATTTATATTCTCCAAGTTGATGTGGGATACATGGGACTTCAACACGCCCCCTCACGTGTAGGCCGGTAACTTGGCACTACACGTGGACTTCAAACCCAACACGGGCACCCAACACGGGTTAACTTAAGCCCAACATCAACTTGGGTCAGCTTTGATACCATGTTAGAATTGGGTCCTCATCCCCTTAAAAGGCCTTGTTAAGGGGTGAGGTTAACCAACCTTATATAGTGGATCATTTATATTCTCCAAGTTGATGTGGGATACATGGGACTTCAACAGAAACGATTAAAATATGGGCAAGGACACACACACACACACATATATACTCTCATGTCACTACTACATTTCTGACCTAATGTAACGCATGTAACGCATCTAATGCAACGCCAGAGCTAATGTAACGCACCTAATGCAACGCCAGAGCTAATGTAACGGCTAATGCAACGCCAGAGCTAATGTAACGCATCTAATGCAACGCCGTAGCTAATGTAACGCCTCTAATGCAACGCTGCAGCTAATGTAACGAGTCTAATGCAACGCCAAAATCCTAATGTAACGCCTAAATTACTAATGCAACGCCAAAATCCTAATGTAACGCCTAAATTACAAATGCAACGCCAAAATCCTATAACCTATACCCTATACCCTACACCCTACACTATACCCTATAACCTATATCCTATATCCTATACCCTATACCCTATACCCTATACCATATACCCTATACCTTATACACTATACCCTATACCCTATACCATATACCCTATACCTTATACACTATACTTATATCTGATATACTATACTCCTATACCCTACGCCTATACACTATACCCTATAACTTTGTATCCTATATCTTATACCCTATACCACTATACCCTATACACTATACCACTATACCACATACCTATACACTATACCACATACCTATACCATATACCCTATACCTATATCCTATAAGTCATAGGGTATAGGGTATACCCTATAGGGCATAGGGCATATGGTATAGGGTATACCCTAT
Organism: Adenophora triphylla var. japonica; assembly: GCA_022495995.1. NCBI lineage: Eukaryota > Viridiplantae > Streptophyta > Magnoliopsida > Asterales > Campanulaceae > Adenophora > Adenophora triphylla. The sequence goes on from JAFEMH010002881.1 coordinate 234,138, forward strand.
AGGGTATAAGGTATAAGGCATAGGTCATATGGTATAGGGTATACCCTATAGGGTATAAGGTATAAGGCATAGATCATATGGTATAGGGTATACCCTATAGGATATAAGGTATAAGGCATAGGTCATATGGTATAGGGTATACCCTATAGGGTATACCCTATAAGGTATAGGGTATAGGTATACTCCTATATGTATACCACATAGGTATATATAGGGTATACCCTATAAGGTATAGGGTATACCATAGAGTATATGGTATAAGGTATAAGGTATATCATATGGTATAGGGTATACCCTGTAGAGTATAGGGTATAAGGTATAAGGCATAGGTCATATGGTATAGGGTATACCCTATAGGGTATAAGGTATAAGGCATAGGTCATATGGTATAGGGTATACCCTATAGGGTATAAGGTATAAGGCATAGGTCATATGGTATAGGGTATACCCTATAGGGTATACCCTATAAGGTATACCCTATAAGGTATAGGGTATAGGGTATACCCTATAGGGTATAGGGTATACCCTATAAGGTATAGGGTATAGGGTATACCCTATAGGGTATAGGGTATACCCTATAGAGTATAGGGTATAAGGTATAAGGCATAGGTCATATGGTATAGGGTATACCCTATAGGGTATAGGGTATAAGGTATAAGGCATAGGTCATATGGTATAGGGTATACCCTATAGGGTATAGGGTATAAGGTATAAGGCATAGGTCATATGGTATAGGGTATACCCTATATGGTATAGGGTATAGGGTGTAGAGTATAGGGTATAGGGTATAAGGCATAGGTCATATGGTATAGGGTATACCACATAGGCTATAGGTATAAGGCATAGGGTATATGGTATAGGGTATACCCTATAGGGTATAGGGTATAGGATATACCCTATATGGTATAGGGTATACCCTATAAGGTATAGAGTATAGGGTATACCCTATAGGGTATAGGGTATACCCTATAGGGTATAGGGTATAAGGTATAAGGCATATGTCATATGTTATAGGGTATACCCTATAGGGTATAGGGTATAAGGTATAAGGCATAGGTCATATGGTATAGGGTATACCACATAGGGTATAAGGTATAAGGCATAGGTCATATGGTATAGGGTATACCCTATAGGGTATAAGGTATAAGGCATATGTATATGGTATAGGGTATACCCTATAGGGTATGATATACCCTATAACATAGTATATAAGGTATATATACGGTATAGGTATAGGTATACCCTTATAGTATAGGGTATACCCTATAGAGTATAGGGTATAAGGTATAAGGCATAGGTATATGGTATAGGGTATACCACTATGATATACCCTATAGGGTATAGGGTATACCCTATGTAGTATATGGGTATATGGTATACCCTATAGGGTATACGGTATACCCTATAGGATATGTGGTATACCCTATAGGTATAGGTATAGGGTATACCCTATAATGTGCATATACCCTATGGCATATGGGTATACCCTATAGGGTATAGGGTATAAGGTATAGGGCATAGGTCATATGGTATAGGGTATACCCTATAGGGTTTAGGATATACCCTATAGGGTATAGGGTATAAGGTATAATATTATTTTATAGTTTAAATTATTATTATTATTAATTATTTTTAATATCAATTATTATTATTATTAATTATATAATAATAATTATTAATAATTATTATTATTAATAATTATTATTATATAATTAATTATTATTATTAATTATATAATAATAATAATTATTAATTATTAATTATATAATAATAATTATTAATAATAATTATTATTATTAATAATAATTATTATTAATAATTATTATATAATTATTATTATCAATAATTATTATTAATAATTATTATTAATAATTATCATTATTATTATTAATAATTATTAATCATTATTAATAATTATTATTATTAATAATTATTATTATTAATTATTATTATTAATAATTATAATTAATAATTATTTTTATTAATAATAATTATTATTAATAAATATTATTGATAATAAATATTATTATTAATTATATAATAATAATTATTATTAATAAATATTATTAATAATTATTATTATTAATAATTATTATTATTAATAATTATTATTCATAATTATTATTATTATTAATAATAATTATTAAGAATTATTAATAATTATATAATAATTATTATTATTAATTATTATTATTATTATTATTAATTATTATTATTAATTATTATTAATAATTATTATTATTATTAATTATTATTATTAATAATTATTAATAATAATAATTATTAATAATAGTTATTAATAATTATTATTATTAATATTTTGATAATATAAAAACATTTAGAAGAATTGTGGACCGTTGGATTGAAAGTGTGAATGGTTGGATTTGATTTAGCTCATGACATGTGGCATTGTTTTATTGGTTCTTATATAATCACCCGGATCATGAGCTAAAACAAATTCAACCATTCACACATTCAATCCAACGGTCCACAATTAATCTAAACAAAACCAAATTATCTCTCCCTATTTCTCTCCTCACTCTCTACGTTCACTTTCTCTCTCAAAACGCAAAAGAGTCTCTCTCTCTAAATCCTCTTCTCCGGCCACGGTCCTCACCTAGCTCTTCCTCTTCCCAATCCTCTCCTCACCAATTCTCTCATACCCTTCATCACCGTTCTATCTCCTTCAATCAATCCCCAACAAAATCAATGCCAAACCCAATCAACCTTCATCACCGTTTTCTCCCTCTCTCTACCTAAACCGAAGTCCTCTTCTCTCAGGCCACGGTCATCGTTCTCTCTCTACGGCGACGGCGATTCTCCGCCTCTTCTTCTTCTCTCTCTCCCCCAACGCCGTCTTCTTCTCTCCCCTTCATCGTCTCCGGCGAGGCTCAACCACTAGATCTACATGGATTCCGACGAATCCAAACTTATTCCATGGATTCCGACGAGCCCAAACATATTCCATGGGTTTCCTTTCGATTTGTTGTTGTATTTTGTGTTTTATTTCGATTTGTACAAATTTTTTTGATTTGTAAAAAGTTTTTTTGAGTTGTGGATGGTTGTGGACGGTGGTGGACGGTGGTGGACGGTGGTGGATGGTGGTGGTGGAGCAAAGTGTTACTTTTGAAAAATGCAAGAATTGTTTTGAATATAAAAAAGTGAAGTGGACTAATTTGAGAATAAAAACATTAAGGGACCGATTTGAGAAAAAAAAAAAAAAGATAAGGGATTGATTTGAGAATAAATATATATATTTTTTAAAATATATTTATATATAAATAAATAAATATATATATATATATATATATATATATATATATATATATATATATATATATATATATATATTGAAAAAGAAAATTAAAAAAATTAATAAAATTGTGAAATTATGTAATAAATTTTAGGGACTCGTCTAATTTTTGGCGTTACATTAGGTATTCATCCACTTTTTAAATTGGCGTTGCATTAGGTTCTTTTTGGCGTTGCATTAGGTTCTTTTTGGCGTTGCATTAGGTGTTCATATAGTTTTAAAATTGGCGTTGCATCAGGTAAATGGCGTTGCATCAGGTATTTACCTAATGCAACGCCAAAGCTCTGGCGTTACATTAGCTTACTATGTCGTTGCATTAGACCTAATGCAACGCAAGAGAATGCAACGGCCATTTGGCGTTACATTAGGCCTAATGTAACGGATTTTGGGCCCTAATGCAACGAAAATTGGCGTTACATTAGGTCAGAAATGTAGTAGTGTGTCCCATTTGAAGCTTTATTTTTTGTTAAAACGGGTATCCCGTTAAAAGCTTCACCTTTTTTAAAATAACAAAAAATCTTTACTATTCCACTTACTCATTCTCTCTCATATTTCACTTTTATACTCACAACACTTTTCAAATTTACTATTCCCCCCACTCATTCTCTCTCCTATTTTACTTTTATACTCACAACACTTTCTTCACTAACTTTTTTTCTTAATTTACGTGCGCCTTCAAAATAAAATGGTGAAGCAACAAATGGAATGGAGGAAGTATATATATATATATATATATATATATATATATATATATATATATATATATAGAGAGAGAGAGAGAGAGAGAGAGAGAGAGAGAGAGAGAGAGAGAGAGAGAGAGAGAGAGAGAGAGAGAGAGAGAGAGAGAGAGAGAGAGAGAGAGAGAGAGAGAGAGAGAGAGAGAGAGAGAGAGAGAGAGAAAGTTAGTATAAAATATTTACTTTTTTTTTTTGGGATAAAGGTGATATTCCATCATACCCAAAAAAAAAAAATCACAAATTAATTTTAAGTCATTCATATTAAACTATGATAAAAAAAATTATAGAGTTGTAATTATCATCAAATTTTATAAAATGTTATTGATATTACCTTTTGATGGTGTATATATATATATATAGAATTTCATATAATTTTAATTGTAATTTTTATAATTTCTTGCATATAAATGAAAGTTATATTTGAGTAAAACTTCAATCAAATCAATATAAGTAATGAAAATGATAATTTTTTTGGGGATAAAGGTAGTACCCTAATATAAATCAAAACGAAGTGAAATTGTTTACTATGGGAACATGGTTAAAAATATTAAAATCAATGTTGCTGCATAAAGAGGATATCTCATCGGTTCCAAGCCAAATTACACATCCATTTAGTCACCTTAACTAAACTAATACGTATTAAAAAGAAAAGTAAGACTCTTACTCTGAGGCGGTGGGAGTATAAAATTTATCACTCTTATTAAATCTTAAAAAATGTTATTGTATCCCATAATTTAATAAAAATGTCAACAGCTTACCAAAGAAGTGTAAATATTTCAAATTAGTCCCTTAGTCAGTCAGTACTTTCGTCAATTTTTGGATGAAAAACTCTAATAGATGGTATATTTGTGGGGCCAAAAGTTGAGTACAATCGAGCAAAAAGTCCGATGTCCTTTAAGAAATTAATAGTCTCAAACAAATCTATCTATATACTATATGAAAGCAGAAGAATTTCAGGCCTTCACACTGCGCCACGTGGCATTATGACGTGGAAAGCCACGTGGCATTTTACAATTAGCCAGACTTTAATGTTTATAACGCCTAAAAAAAAATAAAAAAAAAAATTTAACCATTATAATTCCTTTGATTTCGGATTAGATGATAAATCAGTTTAAAATTCAAATAATTTACCAAAGAAACTACTAATAAAAAGTTTATTTTAGGAATTAAATAGTTGAAAAAACCTCACAAAATCTTATTCAGTTTAAAATTTGAAATTTGAATTTTTTCCAATTACCTATTCTATAGAATTGATCGGATTTGATAGGATTTATATAATTTAAACCTTTTTCAATTAACTGATCTAATGAATTTATCTGATTTTTAAACTTAGAAATTTTTTAAAAATACCATTAACCGAAATTAATAAATATAGAATTGATTTTCCAAAAATTCAGTATAGTCCGAAATTTCAAACCTAAAATTTTAAAATCAAAAAAAATTCAAATCTCTATTCCTTTTATTTCGGATATATTACTCATTCAATTTAAAAATCAAATCATTTTCCAAATATACTCCTTAAAAAACGTTTTCAGTTATAATCCTAACATTATAAATACATCTTTTCAGTTTCCATGGAAATTATAATCAAACTTAGAGTGAATTACGAAGGAATTATTCATTTTCATCTTTCGCCCAATTTTTTTAGAATACTCAGTTTTTTCTTTTCAATTTCGAATGGCATCTTCAATTTTCGCTATAAGACAATCCGTCTTCGTGAAGGTAATCCTATTTTTTTAATTTACTCTACAATGTTTTATGATTAAAATTTGGTCTTTATTTATTGTTTGTTAATTTCACAGATCAATGAAATACCCAGTCGGTTGATTCTCTCACATTTCATCAGCTTTGGATCTACTCTTTTTTTTCAAGAAGTCTCAAAATTTTTAATTAGTTCGGGCATTGAACAGGAAAAAATCCACGATTTGTTGTACGACAATTTTAAAACTAAATTCAATAAACTTGTGAGAGAATTGAAAGACGAATGTTGTTTTATCAACCTCAATTCATGTAAGTATTTCTTTTAAATTTGTAGTTGAAGTTCGATTTTATTAATGCAGTTTTTTTTTAACAATCTATATTTTTGTTCTATATTTGTTTATCTATGCAGTTTTCGTCTCTATCATCTCTGTGGAGTTTTTCAAACGCGGAATACCTCATGGTCACATTCGAATTGATGTTAACTATGTAGATCAAGTGCGCCTTAATCATTTCGACAACAATCAAGTTCATCAGTAGGAATAATGATATTCACGATTTTAGTCTATTTTGTTTTTTTTTTTTTTTTTTTTTTTAAATCATTCGAATTGATGTAATGTTCTTTTTAAGTTTTTAGTTTATTTTTGTTTTCTGTATTGGATTTATGGAACAATGATTTTTTTATCCCAAGTGCATTTGTTGTCATTCATGCAATGTGACTCCAATGATTATTCAGTTTATTTTTTAATTATTTTTTTAAATTGTAATGAGTTTAGTTAACATTTAATTTTTCCAACGCATAAAAGAAAAAAAAAAAAGCATAATTCCTTTTTAGTTCGGTTAAGTAACTATATCAATTTAAAATTCGTATCATTTTTAAATAAACTCCTAATAAAAATTATATTTTAGGAAATATTTATTTGGAAAAACTCCAAATAAATAATAAGAAATCTAGAATTGATTTGACAAATCGGTTAACTTACTCTATCAATTTAAATAATTCAAATCGGATTTTTAAATATAAGTAATTTTTTTAGGTATTCCCCGAAAATATTAAATTTAGAATTGATTTTCCAAAAATTTGATTTTTACACATTGTCTGTTTATATAGCATGAAGTTAAAGATTTACCCGTTTATTTTTTGTTCTTCTTATATAATGGTAAATTATGCCCTCAATAAATATGAACTCTGTTTTTTTTTCTCATGAATTTATATTCTATTGTTATTTAATTATTACAACTATTCACAGTTAGTTGACAATACAATTATGAGTATGCCATAGATACAGATTCTTCAAGTAAATTACTATATTTGAACTCTTTTGATATTAAGAATAATACCATTTAAATGTACTATATTCATAATATTTGGCACTTGACTCATAAAAGTAATTATGCATGAAAAGAAAATTTGACATTGTGATGGTTCAGTCCATGTAATCTGCAAATGCAGATGTTTCCAAATTTTAACTTCAAACAATTTTTGGTTGAAGATTTTGCTTCATTCTTATATAGTAATGCTAATATTTTTAAAGCATCCATATGTTTTATTTTCTGCATAGCCTTTTATATTCTTGCTTTATATATATATTTTGTGTTGTTATATTGACTAATTATATATTGCTTGCTTTGAAATTTATTTTACAAGAAACGAGAGGAGTTCGGAATTTGACTACTCGATTGTATCGGACTTAAGAAAAATGGTTGATGAAAACAACCCGTATGCTAAGATTTACAGAACAGCTGCAGAGCGTATTTCTTTGAGAGTTTCGAGTGAGGTAAAGCTTCGACTGATAGGAAAGCGATCTAAGGATGGAAGAACGTATAATTTGCCAACAACATCTGAAGTGGCAGCTCTTATCGAGGGTGATATTCAAGATACACCTGATGTGAGAGACATTATAGTTGAAAAGCGGTGTGGTGACTTTAAACAAATACACGAGTTCAATCCATGTTATCTTCCTCTTCGCACCCATTCTTTGTTTGTTTTTGGGGAAGATGGGTTCTATACAGATATTCCTCGAAATATGCCTCCAATGTCAAAGCGACCCAATCTTTCTTTGAAAGAGTTCTTATCATTCCGACTACGGCAGAGGTCCGCAGAAGGACACCAACTTATGAGAAGTGGAAGACTACCGCGGCAGTTTATGGTTGATGCGTATATAATGATGGACACACAGAGGCTTCAGTGGATTCGGCATAATCAACCTGCTCTTAGGGTCGAAACTTATAGGAAACTTACAGATGCAGTTTCAAGAGGAGATACTGATCCATCGTCTGCGGGTCGACGAGTTGTGTTGCCGTCATCATACACCGGTGGCCAGCGGTGGATGACTCAATTTCAAGACGCGTTAGCTATTTGCAGTGGACGGGATATCCATCACTCTTTATCACGTTTACCCGCAATCCAAAGTGGCCGTAAATTACAAGATTTGTTCAGAAGGAGGGGCGAAGACCGGAAGATAGGGCTGATATTCTATGTAGGGTTTTCAAGATGAAGCTTGATGAATTGGTAAAGGATTTGAAGGAAAAGAAAATTTTTGGTCAGCCTAATGCGCGTAAGTAATTCTTTCAAAATATATATGTGTTGTAGTTGAGCATCGTTTGTTGATATAATTGTTTTATAGTAGGACTGATGCTATATATAATAACTAAACTACATATTTTATTTTTTGTTACAAAAATTTTAATTATTATAATTATTTATTTTATACAGTTGTTTACACAAATGGAGTTTCAAAACGAGGTCTTCCCCATGCTCATATTCTTCTTTTTCTCAAAAGTCAAGACCAAGCATTAATCGCCGAGGATGTCGACAAGTTGTATAAGTGCTGAGATACCCGATAAAGAAATTGATCCGGAATTGTACGAGGCCGTGAAAGAATATATGGTGCATGGTCCTTGTGGTGTTGCTAACCTAAAATCTCCTTGCATGGATAACAAAAGATGCACGAAGCACTTCCCCAAAAGCTTTAATGAAGGCACTTCTGTTGACGAGAATGGATATTATGTTTACCGGAGGAGAGACAATGGGGCAAGTGTAGAAAAAAACGGAGTTTTCCTTGATAATAGGTATATTGTGCCTTATAATCCACATCCGTTGTTGAAGTACTGGGCTCACATCAACGTGGAATACCGTAATCAAAGCAAATCAATAAAGTACTTATTCAAGTATATCGGCAAAGGAAGTGACAGAATAGGGGTAGGTTTTGAAGTGAATGATGAAATTAAAAGGTATATCGATTGTCGATATGTCTCGCATGTGAAGCGATGTGGAGAATATTTGCATTTGATATCCATTACGTGACCCCGCGGTAGAGCGCTTATCTTTCCATTTAGAGGGAGACCAAACCATTCCATTCGTAGATGGCGATTATCTTACGGATGTTGTGGGTAAGCCCTCATCCGTTGCCCAATCGCAATTTTTACGGTGGATGAAGATCAATCGTGATAATCCGTAGGCTCGACAAGACAAGTATCACGAATTTCCGCAAAGATTATGTTTGGGATAAGCCAAAGCGAGAATGGCGTCCTAGAAAGAGAGGCACATCAATTGGACGAATTTATCATGTCCCCATCAATTCAGGTGATATCTACTATTTGAGGCCGATGTTAAATCACATTCTGTGCTACGTGTTACGATGATTTGAGAACTGTAAATAATATAGTGCACGGTGATTACAAAAAGCGTGTTATGCACTAGGATTGTTAGATGATGATAAGGAGTATGTTGATGGAATAAAAGAAGCAAGCCAACGGGGTCACCAAATTATCTACGAAGACTTTTCGCGATGCTTCTTTTATCTAATAGTATGTCGAGGCCACAAGATGTCTGGAATCAAACTTGGCAAGTTCTGTCAGACGATGTCAACTACAAGCATCAAAAGAATTTTAACAATCCTGGTAAATACTTTATTATGTTAAATTATACTTTGAATAATAATCTTGGTCAATCTTTTATTCTCGTTGTATAATTTTTCAATTATACTCCCTCCGTCCTAGAAGAAAGCAAACTTTTGTTAAACTTTATCAAACTTTGACTAACGGTTAAGATCAAGAGCAAATTCATCATGAAAAAACCTCGCAAAGTAAGAATTCTACTTTCTATTTTGTTATTGAGGCATTATATTGTATTTACATTAGTTGTTAAAGTTTGATCAATTTTTCTCAAATTTTTACTTCTGTTGGGATGGAGGGAGTATTTAATTAATCATTTTTTAATCATTTTTTGTTTTAATGTGAATCTATTTCATTATACATAGGTTTGACACTCAGTGAAGAGCAACTTAAAAATTGTGCATTGGCTGAGATTGATAAGTTATTGCGCCGAATTGCAATGTCTACAATATTTTAAAGATATGCCTCAACCAAGCAATTCGTAATTTCGATGCGGAGAATATGCTAATATTGGATGAAATGTCTTATGATGTCGATGAGATGAAGGCTGAGCACTCTAGATTACATAAATCTTTGACTGAAGAACAAAGGATGGTTTATGATAAGATCATGACGGCTATTGATAGAGGTGATGGTGGAGTTTTCTTTTTGTATGGGTATGGTGGCACGGGTAAGACTTTCATATGGAAGACATTGTGCTCAGCATTGCGAAGTAGGAGGGATATAGTTCTTCCGGTGGCTTCTAGCGGGATAGCTTCGTTGCTACTTCCGAGGGGTAGGACTGCTCATTCCAGATTTGGCATACCAATACAAGTCGATGAAAGCTCAACCTGTAGCAAGATTAAGCCAGGTTCTGATTTGTGTGGTCTCCTAAAGAAAACGAAGCCGATAATTTGGGATGAGGCTCCGATGGCCCACAAGCACTGCTTTGAGGCGCTTGACCGAAGCTTGAGGGACATTATGCGTAATCATTATGGTCGTTGCTCTGATAAGCCCTTTGGTGGATTAGTTGTTGTTTTTGGAGGTGATTTCAGGCAAATATTGCCTGTTGTGCCTAAAGGAAGCCGACATGATATTGTACATGCCGCTATCGCTCATCTAAACTTTGAAATTCATGTGAGGTCCTAAAATTGACAAAAACATGAGATTGCAGTAAATGATCTAATTTAAAACTCTTTACATGTTACATTTCCTCTGTTGCGTAAAACTAAATATTTTTTCTCATTCATTGCATAAATGTAGGTAAGTTCCTCTTCTTCTTCGGATGTTCTAGATATCAAAAATTTTGCCGAATGGATATTACGTGTAGGAGATGGGGATTGCGGTGAAGAAAATGATGGGGAAGTTGACATTAAGTTACCTCGATGATATTTTGATAAGAAATACAACCGATCCTATTGCAACCATCGTTGAAAACACGTATCCCGACATATTACACAATATGCGCATTGATGGATTTTTCAGGATAGAGCAATTTTGGCACCAACTAATGAGATAGTAGATACTATCAATGATTATGTGATGTCGATGTTGCCCGGTGATGAGGTGTCAGATATGAGTTCCGATAGCATCGCAAGAAGGAGGACGGAGATATTGCCGGCCACGAGGATGTTTTTTCCGTTGAATTTCTTAATACGATTAAATGCTCCGGATTGCCCAACCATTCCATACGTTTGAAGGTTGGGTGTATAGTGATGCTACTCGAAACATTGATCAAGCTTCGTAATTATGCAACGGAACGAGAATGATCGTTACAACTGCAGGAAAACATATAGTTGAAGCTAGAATGCTTTCGTGAAAGAATAAAGGAATGAAGGTGTTTGTACCGGAATGATGTTGAGCGAGTCGAGATATGACAAAATTCCTTGTTAAATTCCAACGTAGGCAGCTCCCATTAAATGTTTGCTTCGCTATGACTATAAATAAGAGTCGGGGACAGATCACTTTCAAATGTTGGGCTTTACCTTCCTCGACACACGTATTCGACTGCGGCGGTTGTATGTGGCAATCTCGAGGGTTACAAGCGAAATGGGCTTAAAGTTTTGATCTTGTGCAAAGGATGGTGAAACGAGCGAGTTTACTACTAACGTGGTATATAAAGAAGTTTTTCACAAATTATGAGGTAATCAAAAATTTCGACAATTAACCGTTTCATTAATTCATTTAGGTACGCTTATAGTATTACAATTTTTGAAAACTAATTTATTTTAGGAATAATGATCTCGTTGTTGTTGTGGTTATTGGATTGGAATCCTATTCAAGTTAGAACAATCTTGATGTGCTAACTTATAGATGTCGCCGTATTTAAAACTACCGATTATATTTATAAGCTTGCTTATATTTTTGATGTTTAATATTGCAGATAAACAAACACATTAAATACTTATGGTTGATTTATACGACATTGCATGTGGTTTCTCGGGTAATAAACTTTGATATTATATTTACTTAACTTTCCTCTTACGATCTTCATATTTCGATTTCGACTTAAGTTAATGTGATACGCTTTATTTTCTCATTCAATGCTTCTTTGAGGTGTGATGGAGCACGTAATGTGATACGCTTTATTTTCTCATTTATCGCTTCTTTGAGGTTTAATACAAAAATGTAAGTTACATTCTATCCTAGATTTTTTAATTTAGTATTTTTTAATTGTAATTGAACAATCATGCAATGTAATAACCAAATTGAGCACTAAATACTTTATCTTGGAACGGAGGTGGTTACATAGTGAATATACTATAAAAAAAAAAAAAAAAATCCATTCGGAAACCGGAGCACCGGCTCCAAAAAATAGGGAGCAATTGCTCCCAAATTTGCTCAACGATCTCACAGCTTTACGGACATAGGAGCGCACGCTCCAAATTGATGGGAGCTCCTGCTCCCAATATTGACAATTCAATGCAAAATTTCTGGAATTGGGGAGCGTCCGCTCCCAGTAATGGGGAGCGTCCGCTCCCAATACTCAGTAGATATGTTATTTCCTGGTTTTGGAGTCTAAATTACGATCCCTAATTAAGAACCCTAGCGATTTCCAACTTTTCTCTACCAAAATCACGGTTCCCTTCATCCCTTTCTCTAAAAATCCTCAAATTAACTTTGAAATCATCACCCCTATCACCAAATTCATATACCCACTCCCTAAACATCTTCCAAATCCCAATTTCAACACTTATCCTCCATTAATTCCGACATTGTTGGAGAAATTCGAAGCTTTGAAAGGTTATAATTTTTTGGGTGGAAAGCTTTCTTTTTGGAGAGATTTTCGAAGGAAGAGGTAGTGGGGAACGTAGTGACGTCCAAGTGTTGCTTTTCCAGTTCATCTCCTTCAAGTCCGGCGAGATTCGACAGAAATTCCGGTCACAATCCGGCGAACTGCCCGGTATTTTTTTCTTTTTCTAAGCTATTTTTGGTTAGTCTAATGGGTAAACGTGGTAGAGATAAAAATGTTCCCAATCCCCTATTGTTGAAGAACCCCAATTTGATCAACATAGGTTTGTTTCCGACAAAGCGGAAAAGTTTTTAATGCTCATATGGGTAATGCATTCAACATAGAACGGGAATTCGATTGGGAAAGTTGTAATTTAAAGGATATTTTTCTTTTTATAAATGGAAGATGCTTGCGTCGAACCCGGCACTTGGGGTTTGAGTAGAATTGTTCAGAGTTTTATGCCAATGTGTGTGCTAGAGGTGATACGCCCAATTCTTATGTGCGTGGGTTTGAGGTCCCGTATACCAAGACGGTGATCAATAGGTATTACAAGATGCCGGCTAATTTGTCGGAGGCGAATTGTGCGTATCGAATTTGATAAGGGAGATGAAGACAAAGGAGGGAATATTGGCGCAACTCCCAGCATTCTCGCTCACACTTGGGGTGAACATTGACCCTACATGGTACAACAAGGGAAACATAATGAAGACGAGGTATCTTAGTGAGGAGTTAGCCATTTTACACCGATTTATTTGTGAGCGAATTATGCCCTCATCACACTATGGGGATGTTAGCTGGAGAAGGGCAGCACTGATGCATGTTGTGGTTTCGAGAAGCAGAATAAACACCGGATTGATTATGAGACATGAGATCATCAGATTGGCAAACAACATTGGAAGGTCGAACTTCAACTTTCCTATTCTTATCACGGAGTTGGCAGAGATGGCAGTGGCTTAATATGCGAGGGATATCCGTAATCTGAAGCCGGGGACGAAGATTGATAAGTTCACACTCACCAGCTTCAATCGAGCGAGGTTAGGACCACAAATAGGCCATGGAGTTGATGATGAAGGTGAGAGGGAAATGCACGACATGGATGCTACAGAGGCAGCATATTACTTGGCGGGGCAAGTAGAATGTATTGAAGAGAACGTTAGAGGATTGAGGATAGAGTTTGGGCATTTGCAGAATAGAGTGGAGGCAGAGATTGAGACTAACCAGATGTGGAGAGAAAGATTGGAAGGGAAGATGGACAACGAACTTGGGCAAGCTCAATCATTCAGGGAGGAGCAAATGCGGATGATGCGTTTGATGATGGAGAGACTACCGCCTCCGCCCAATCAGTGAGTTTGTTGAGGTATTCCCTTCCCCTTCCTTATTTCATTTGGTTTGTAGTTATGCATAAGGGAACTATTAATGGTTTAGTGAGGGGGTGGGGTACCTGTATGTTTTATGTGTATATAGTTGCCTTCTTATTTCCTCTGCTAAATCTTTCTCCATTTGTCCCTAAATGAGTGTCTATTTTCTATTGAACTAAATCACCTTATAAGCTCCTATGTTTTAATTATGCAGTTGTGATGGTAAAGTGTGGTTATTACCGGTATTTATGTATTTTTACCCCTAAAATTGCTTAAAAATTTAATTCCTTTATTTTCTTGAAAATCTAAAAACGGACTATCATTTATTAGGGACTGAGGGAGTAATAATTAGAGTTTAGTCCTATGTGAGTGTTTCTAATTGGTGATTAAATAGATAATGATAAGAATTGTACATATCACAATAAAGTTTTGCTTGAGATGCAACATAGCCCCTAAACTTCACTCCTTCGAATCAATTTAAAGCAAGACGTTGCCAAGATGAATTACAAACCAAGAAGTACAAAGCAATGAAATTACCTTGAGTAATGTTGTTGTATCCAGCTTAATCTTCCTTTTGATTCGCAGAGATGCTGCACCTTTTTCAATTACCAGAGTTCCAAGATTAATCTTCAGGTCATTCCCAATGATTCCAATTGAGAGTTTGTGAGTGATGCTTAGTTAGAATTAATGGTGGGTTCGTTATCAGTAAGGTTTCAACCTGGATTTGCATATCACTAGCTTTCATTAGCTTTTCCATGATTTCCCAGCTACCTAACTAAAATCAGGTAAGAACTTATTACTCAATTGCGTAATGTCTAGATCTTAGTCCAGATTCAGCAATATGCGCATAATAGCTTTAGTTATTACTGACCGGTGAAACTTCAATGAGATATAATTATACGATAGCTATTTACTCATTGACAGTTGATCCCCTAGCATGAAATTCAAAGTTAGTGTAGTGGATTTCTAGATTTGAGTGTGTTTTCTATTGGTCTACACTCTATCCCCTGTCTTCTGTTCACATTTCTGGATGCCTAAAGTACCACCTTCTTTTTATACATCATTCTCATTGTTCTATAGCACTTCAAGTAAGAAGCAAGGTATAGAAGACAATTGGTAATCAGAAAACCATTGAGAATCACACTAAGAAATAGAACAACAAGGACGAATGACTGAATGGAGAAATTACAATGATGCAAAAGAGCTTTTAGATGGAATCCATTAATGAGTAGTAGTTTGTTTGGAGGCGGACAGACTAGAACATGTTTATGCAAAGTAAAGCCAAAACATGGGCCTATCTTTAAAGGTAAATCTGATATAGCATCCTATGATAACTACAGGGGTTACTGTACTCTACCACACCAATTCAATAGAGAAAGTGTGAAATGTAAGAGAAAATTAAGGTGTTATACCATAAGCAGCCAACCACCAGGTATTTCACAAACCGAAAATTCTTTATCAAATAATCAAGGAAAGGATGTGACGAAACTTCATCCAAGAAGAACCATTCATAAAAGGTCAACTGCAACACTTACAGGCTTAAGTAGAACACTGCCACCAAGCCAATTTTTTGTTTAATATAAAATGTGCAGATAAAGGTTGCTACTGAACTGCCTCAGCACTTCTTTTTCTTTTTATGTTTATGTTTATGTTTATTTATTTATTAAAGTACATTCAGAAAGAAATGAAGAAACCTAAACTAAAAACTAAAGATAAGATCACGTGGGAAAGCGACTTTCATCCTAACAGCACTCCTGAGCAGCTTGAGTAATTCACGTGGCTCATCCATTATAACCAAAGGCATCTGTACTTATGTGCAATCATATTGGTTCTTTCAATAATCTTGAACTTCTTCTCACTTTAATTGTCTATTTCACTCCTGAAAACTATACTCCGTATTACTATTCTGTTTGATAAATGTGTACTCTTCTACACACATTTATCAAAAATAATGACGATACACAATGTATGAGCTTGAACCGAAAAGGAAATTGTGCATCCTCTTTTTTTCCCTTCAAGAGTTAAAAATCAAAGATTTGTAGTAAATTTCTATCACTTTGAAATGGGTTTGGTTGATAATCTTTTTGTTCCTTCCTTTTATGTTTAAAATGGGTTTGGTTGATAATCTTTTGGTTCCTTCCTTTTATGTGTAAAGATAACAAACAGATGGTATATGTGGGATTGCAATTTGGAATGTTGATTGTTCGCTTCGACAGTGGTTGTGGATTATAATGCAATCTATGTGTACTTTGAGTTGCTTTTGTAATTTCGCAAACAAACTGACTGATAGATGAGATGATCAATTTATATGGATAGTGAAGTTTCATTTCAGTGATAAAACGCGTTGTTGTTTGTTTGTTGTAGTGAAGTTTCATTTCAGGAATGACCGTACATGTGATATTATATCATGGGCATGGCTTAAAACTGTGTTACACTTCTAGATGAAACAAATAAAATACTAATTATGCTTATATGATTAATTGATGAGAATATTTATATAATTAATGAATATATTTGACAGGCATCAAAGTTAATTATTCAACTCAAAGTCGTTATTTTTTCGTTTTCACATTAACCTGATGTCTTCTGGTTTTGTCAGGAGGTAAACGCGTCGCTATGCCGTTTTAACCTACCAAGTAGAGACCTTTTTAAGCACCTGTAAATGGATAAAAAATGTGAACTACAGTATAGTATTAGAAACTGTAACTAGATGAAATGTATATTATTGCACATTGTAGCCTAATTTTTTTATGTTTGTTCTGCAACCTATCTTGAAATGTGAATGATTGTTCTGCAACCTAAATGATTTTAGCCTAATTTTTTTATGTTTGTTTTATGTATAGGTGCAAACATGATGCAATTGTAGTTTAAACAAGCAAAGAAGGAGCAGCAGGAGAAAGACTTTGTTTTGTTACAGATTTTGGTTTGGTTACTCAGAACTATGTTATTATTTAATCGCACTAAATCAATTGCCCTTGAATTGTATGAATTTAATTTGATGTGGAGCAAGAGGTGAAAGTTTTGGTTTTGTAACTATGTTTACATTATAAAGCTTTGAGCTTTATACATTTTGCGAATGAATTCTTGATTCATAGAATGGTTCATTGTATATATTGTATCTTCCTTAATCCTTATGCTCACCGCCAAGATGTTTTCATGTTGCGATGTTGCACTCATCTGATGATATACGGCTTCCTAATGTACCGACATACATTGTTGTTCTTCCTCTATTTATGCCCTTTCTACTTCTTCTTACATCGATTTATTTTCATTGTTATTAACTCAGAACCGACTCAAATCGAGTTTACCCTACCTCGACTCCTGGGTCTCACCCAACTCTAGATGGCATATTCGCTTCGAACCCAGAAACCCGCCGAGCTCAATTCCAAATACCTGAGTCAAACTCGACAGGTCTCATAGCAACTCGACTCGACCCGTGGAAACTCGACTCGATATTTTTTCATTGTAGTCTCGACTCGAACTCAACCATAGTTTTAAGATTCTCTATCTATACAAATGCTTTGCATCAGTTTTTCTTAATTGATTAGCTTTTCTATTCCCGTCGAATTTCGACGGGCTATGAACTAGTACTATATATAAAGGAAGCAAGTGGTAATTTTTTTGCCTTCGAGGGGTATTTTAGACATTTCACCTGGTGGCAAAATGGCAAAAAATAGGACTTAAAGGACACGTGGCAAGCTTTGGTAGGCTGAAATTTATTTTTAATTTATTTTTTTCGGAAATTTGAACACGTGTCGTTTATTTAGTGGAGGGCGTTTTGGACAATTCAATGGCGCGTATGAAACACGCGCCAACAACAGCGCGTGAAGCCCATGAAGAAGCTGACTTTTGTTTGTTTGTTTTTTTTTTTTTTGGCTTGGACACTTGGCGTTGTTTTATTGGTTGGTTGGATTTTGATTTTTTTTTTTCACCCATTTCTTTTACCTAAATTATTTTATAATAAATTATTTTTTTTAAAAAAAAATTACACCAAAATAATAATAATAATAATAATAATAATTTTATTAATTATAAAAATAAAAAATCTAAAATAAAGTAAAAGTGGTGGGGTATAGGATGATGAGTTGTGATGGTGTTGAATTTTTTAAAACAAAACCATTGTGTATTTATAAAGTATATATGGTTATTTAATATAATAATAATCAATATCTATATATATATGGAATGTCGATTTTGGTTTCCATTTAATAAGTGGGATGGGGTAATATGGTTATTTTGTTTATTTTAGTTCGATATATCAAATAATTTATTTAATTTTTTTAAAATAAATTTTTGAAGCATAGTAAATAAAGTATTAATAAAGTTATCGATTTTTCTATTCGTCTCAAAAAATTGTGTATTTATAATATAGGAATTAATTTGATTGAGAAAAAGAAAAAATTAGTGAAGAAAATAAATAATATTTTTAGATAAAGAAATTATTATTTCAATTCATTTTATTTTTTGATTTTTTTTTTAATGTGGGTAGGAAATGGTGTATGTACTCATTTTACTAAAACCTTGGTCTCAATTTTTTAAGTCTCCATCTATATATTTAAAATGGGTCATTCGTTCATTTTAAAATATATTGAGTAGTAAATGTTGTCTCTATAGTTGCTCTTTATATTAATCAATGTTTCATCTACTTTGCAATTTAAATAATTTTATAGCTCCCTTCATCCTAGAATGAGTTATATTTTTTTTTTTTTTATAAATAATTAGTTTTTATTTTGAAAAAAATCAAAATTTTGTCATGAAGAATTATATGTCGCTACATCCAGAGTTAAAAGGTAAATTATTTTAAATATTGATATGTAATGATGATAATACTTACCACTTTGATGTTTGTACTAACAATATAGTATTCAAGAATGTTTTCACAATATATAAAACAACTTGCTTTTCTGTTTGTTTTATTTTAATTGTCGTCTTTTGAGCATACAGTTTGGATAACTCATAAGCATTTTCTCAAAGTATTATTTGTTGTAAACATTAAAAAAATGGGATATCGGTTCAAATAATAATAAAAATAATTGGATATATGTAGAGTTTTATGGGAAAGGAGGGTCAATTTACCCCCTTGCGTTGTGGGCTCTGTTCTATATATATATATATAGACATGTATATGTATATATATATCTAAAGTAATATAAAAGGAGCACAATCTTGGAGCAAAAAACGAGGGGCATTTTCGTAATTTCACTCGGTGGCATTTTGACAATAAACAAGGCGGAGAGGATACGCGCTGTCGTCATCGCGCGTGCGTACACGCGCTGCCGACAAGCAGGCGCGTTTGACGCGTTATGGTTTTTTTTTTTTTTTAAAGCTACACGTGTTGCACTCTGATTGGACCGTTTTATTTCAGATTTTTATTTTTCCTCCCCTTTTTTCGACCTCAATTATTTTATAAAAAAAAAAATTTTAAAAAATTTGTACACCAAAATTCATAAATTTTTTTTCTCTTTAATTAGAGACTAATTTCATTTAATTTGGAAACAAAAAAAAACACTCTTTCTTAAATATAAATTTCTTAATTATCCTTTCTTTATTTTTCTTTTTAATTTTTCAATATCTTTTTTTTGAAAATTAATTAAGTTTGCAGTATATTTTTTATTATAAATGATGATAATAATAATCATATTTTTACTTTTTAAATATAAATTATTGTTTGTAATGTTAGTTCCTTCGTTTCAAAATTTGACATTAATTTTTAAACATATTAAGTAATATTGTATAAAATATTCCTTTTGACGAATATATTAATTTATTTTTTTACCCGAAGTAGTATTATTTTGTAAAAATTAATGTTTATAATGTTCGTGTCTTCGTGTCAAAAAATAAATATTAATTTTTGAGCCAAGTAAATTCATTGAGGCAAAGGAAGCATTTTTTTTTTATATAGAAAGTAGTATTAATTATGGGATGAAAGTAATATTTATTTTTGAATTGAAGGAATTTTTTTTTGTTAAAAGTAGAATTTTTTTACATGTCCAAAAAAAATGAACATTGCTTCTTTCGTCTCAATGAACATTTTAAAAAATAATACTACTTTATTCTTCTAAAAAATTAATGTAATATTTTGAGACGAAGACACTAACGTTACAAACATTAATTGCAGAGGCGAATGAAGTAGTATTATTTTTTAAAATATTCATTGGGCTGAAGAAAACAATGCTCATTTTTTTTGGAAAAAAATTGTAGTATTATTTTTGGGTTATTCATTTCGAATCGAAAGTAATATTCATTTTTGAAATATTGTAATGTTAGTGCCTTCGTTTCAAAATATGACATTATTTTTTTAAACAACTTAAGTAATATTTTATAAAATATTCATTGGGATGAAGATAGTATTTTATTTTTTTTATCCGAAGTAGTATTATTTTGATAAAATTAATCTTTATAATGTTTGTATCTCCGTGTGTCAAAAAATAAATATTATTTTTTGAGACAAGTAAATTCATTGAGGCAATATAATTTTCAAAGAATTGTTTTACAATGTCAAACATCTCTATTTTCTTTTGTATTTGTTTCGATTTCGATCAGTTATGCGTTAATAACTGTTCGTGCATCGCACGGGGGTACTGCTAGTCTCTTTAATAATAGTATAGTCTCAATTGATAATGGCAAACTTTTAATAGCAATATAATTTGTTACTTATTATGTCCATTTGAGATTATTTTTTTCCTCATTACACTTATTACATAAGAAGAGGTAGAATTATCATAGTGTTGTACTTGAGTATATTGAGACTCTAATAAGATACATATTTATGCATATATAGGATGAGAATATGACAAATACAATACATGCTTTTTTTTTTCTTCTGAAAATGGCAATGCCTCCTAGCTAGATCATATTAATATTAATAGAACATACTCCATGCGTCCCACCTCAAATTGTAAAAAAAAAAAAAAAAAGTCACTACACACGAGAATTAAGGAGAGGTATATAATATTAAGATGTTGTAGGTAAGGACAATAAAGTATGAAATATTAGTGGGGTATGAAATATTAAGTGGATTAGTTGATGTGATTATAACAAGTGAGTTATATTGATTAAAAAAGTATTTCATTTTTGGATTTTGTAATTTCTAATGGAATGTCAAATTTGTTAAATTTCGCAATTTGAAAATGGGACAAAGGGAGTGATAAATAAAAGGTGATGGGGGTAGACCTAACCAACACAGTTAAAAATTAATTTTAGAAGTGAAGAGCTTAAATAAGGATGGGTTTAGAGAGCCTTAATTACTCTTGACAAACAATGGAAATATCAAGACTAGAAGAATTTTTTCACGCAAATTCATTTTCCGTAAAATCTGGGGAGAAATGCGTTTCTCCGTAACTTATGGAGAAACGCGTCCCGACTTGTCGCGCGACAATACAGGCCAAGGCTTCTGGATATCCAGAAGCTTTGGGATGGATATCCAGAAGCTTGGCCTTTGCCCCAAACTTTTTTTCTGGATATCCGTTTCAAAGCTTCTGGATATCCGTTCCAAAGCTTCTGGATATTTAGAAGCTTTGGGATGGATATCCAGAAGCTTGGCCTTTGCCCCAATTTTTTTTTTCTGGATATCCGTTCCAAAGCTTCTGAATATCCAGAAGCTTTGGAATGGATATCCAGAACACGTTTCTTCATAACTTATGGAGAAACGCATTTCTCCTGAGACCGACTCTTCATTTTCACATTATATTTGTGATTTTGAAACAAGTTTCCTAGCAAAAAAAAAAACGTAGTTGAAAATCAAATTCAATGATTTTCTCGCAACAAATATATTTTTTTTCCTGTTTTCGTATTAGAGTGATTATATTTGTTTTTCGGTTGTGTAAGATCGACACATATGTACGATATTTCTTTAAGACATTGATGATTATACGGGTTAGTAGAGGAAACAATACAAATAGTCATGATAGTGGGGATAAAATTACAACTAATTATTAATTAATTTTATATTTTAAATACTTTTCATTCAATTTTATTATGTAGTTGTTTAATTTTACTATTTCCGTTGATTATCAATGGGTTATTCACTAATTTATTAATAAAAAAACATATAATAATGTATCCCTCTATCTCATAGTAAATATTGGACTTATTATCAATTTTTATAAAAATAATACTTTACTTGCTCACAGATATATTATCAGATGAATCTGTTAGAACATGGATTAATTAATATATGTTATTTAATTTCATTTGTTATAATCATTTAATAATGTTAAAGTATAGACAAAATGTGTAGAATTTCATTAGGTGTAAGTACCATTAAATGATGGGCATAATGGTAACTTCACACCATCATCTTTATGAAAGGGTGTAGTCCCTAAATGAAGTGCCACTTCTCTATCTATATAAAGGCTATCCATCAGCCATTTAGAGACACTTAACATCATTTACAATTCAGTTAAAAACATTATTCATTCATCTAAGAAGAACAAGTGTGGGCACTATCATTTAGAAGTACTATCTCCCTACTCTCTTCTTTCATTCAAGAACAAGATCAAGAACACAATTATGGATTCTTCGGGTACACGCTTCCGTCTTTATCTTCCTCTCATTCTTAATCTAGTTGTGAGTCGGTTCATGATTTGATGGATCATTTTGTTCCAACAGAATCACCTTGTAGTTTGTAGTTCGTAATTTTTGTATATATATATTTTTTTCGATAACGTAACTAAAAATAAAAGAGCAAGAACAAATTATGGGACAAAAGGGAAAAAAATGAAACTGCAGAAACATTCATAAATCGTGAGTTGACTTGTCTTTTGAAATAACCAACGTAAAATACTACCATTACGATTTTTATCCTAAAATAAATGATAAAAGAAAATAATATACTCCCTCCGTCCAGTTACATACTTCACACTTTCTATTTTGGGCGTTCAATTACATACTTTACACTTTGTCTCCTACATTATTTTAATACTCACAACACCATTATAATTTACTATTCCCTCCACTCATTCTCTCTCCTATTTTACTTTTCCACTCACAACATTATATCATTATTTTTTTCCTTAATCCATGCTTGAACAATAACCGTGAAGTATGTACTTGAACGGAGGGAGTATTTGCTTTTAATGTCGAAATATAATATTTACTTACGATTTTTAAGAAATTTAAAAAAACTAATTATTCAATCATTTTGAGAGGGAGATAGTAATTAAGAAATTGTGACCCAATATTGTTTAAAGAAGATGGGAGATATTTGTTTTTGAACTGTCCTTTTTTGTAAGGTAAGCTACAAATAATTTCATTACAAATAATTTCATTAATGAATTTCAAGAAGATGTCATTTCATAATAGTCTAGTCGGAGGCTCATTACAAATATGGGAATTTCTTTGAATACCTACAATTCTCGAAAAACTGTCTGATACAATACAAGAGGCTAATACATCTCGAAAAGTAATATCAGGCTTGAGTCAAATCTCCATCGAACGCCTCTATGTCTTTGAGAATAGAATAACGTAACGCATTTGAGTTGAAAATAAGTGATCAACCAAACATTTCAAGCATTGCAATAAGCAGAAAAAAAAAAAATACAAACATTACAAGGCTCTCTGTTGGATTATGGAGTATAAACCAACTTGAAAATGGAAACGAGGGTGAAAAGGAGTCTAAACATCGAGGAGTTTGGGTCGAGATCGAAGTGTTTAAGGAGAAAAATGAGACAAACAGGTTCAAGGTGAGTGCTTGGGAGGCAGACAAGATTTAAGGCGCGCACGCGAGGAAATTTCAAAATTCTGAGAATCAAGGCGGGTGCCTAAGATGCGCGCATAGATCCAATTTTCAGCCAGATTTTATTTTCTTATTTGAACGAGATTTCTTCTACTACAAAGCTTAGGGCTTCTTGTTGTGCACCAATATAAATATAAGCATAATTTCGACCTAGAACACATTGTAACATATATTGAGAGAATAATTAGTTTATTTCTGATTTGGCATGGCTCCAGACGTAGTTGATTAGTTCTTAACAATTTATTGTATTTGTTTGTTTATTTGTTCTTCCATATTTTTGTTGCGTGTGGGTGTATTTGAATTTGTCATTGATTGTGTAGGTATCACTATATCCCAACACTCAACACTATGGAGAGAAGAGAAAGCTCTCAATAAAAGAAGCGAATGAAAGGGCTTTCAACAAAGGAGAGAAAACATATAATATAACGATAAGTAAGACATGACGATATCATGGTATAAAATTTCAATTATTTGACAAATTTTGGCTTGAAAAAGATCTTGAAATTCGTAGTTGAACAAATTGCCATACAAATTATTGAAAACGAGAAATTTTTGAAGGAAAAACAAGAACCGAGAATTATTTGAATAATCTAGACCGATCAATATTTTATTTAAACAATATCCAAAAAAAGTATAAAAAAATTAACAAATCAGAAAAAGATGACCAAGGTGCAACAATGGCAATGACAGAGAGAAAACGGAAGCTGGGGACAGTTTCTATTTTTTTTGACCGCTGACGTTAACCATAGTTATGTATGTACAATCACCATATATTATGGTAATTTGAGAAAAAAAAATCATTATATGATTTATATCTCTCAACTTATATTCAAGATGTCAGACAACATCTCGGATATAGTTTTGAGTTTTCTATGAGTGCACGAGATTGAAATGAAAAATAATAGATAGACAAAATATTGAAGGATGATAATCAATAAAATGTCAAAATAAACACAAATAATCTCGTATAAAATGTATGAAATTAAAATAATCAGACAAGATCCAAATCAATAAGAAGCAGTGGCGGAGCCAGAAATTTGAGAAAGGGGGGGGGGGCGGGGGCAAAAAAAATTTGGAGCAAAGATGAACGGTGTTTCGGGGGCAGCGCCCGTGATTTTTTTTTGGCTATTTTCTCCTATACAATACAACTTTAGATATAATTAAGTACCTACTTTACTGACGACAATAATAAATAAATTTTTTAACTATTTTCTCCTATAAAATAATGAACGATGATAATCAATTAAGTACCTACTTTAATGACGACAATAATAAATAAATCTTTTGACTATTTTTCTCCTATAAAATAACAGAAAATTTTAGGGGAAATTAGTTTCCCAAATATTATAAAAAGTCTTGTTTTTCATTTTAAAAAAAAATTGTACGTGCCTTTGTTTCGATTTTTAAAACAAGACTTTTTATAATGTTAGGGAGAAACTAGTTTCCCCCAAAACCTACTCATAAAATAATGAATGATGATAATCAATAAGAAGCCCACGTATTATTTGCCCTTAATTAATCGTACCTACCAAATTCAAAACTATCTGTTTACAAATGTTGTATATAAATCTTCCTCATATCTTCCGAACTCAGCAACACATTTGCAGTTGCACTCCCATACATACAAACACACACACACAGCGTATTTTCACTGTGTGAGAGAGAATCCCATAACACACACACAGAAATGGAATCAGAAACCCTTCTTCAATCCTTACAACCCATACCAATAACTCTTTACATAATCCTCTCTCTCTCAATCTTCTTCCTCCTCTCCCGTCTCCGCCGAAAGCCGTTCCCTCCGGGCCCGATTGGATGGCCGATCATAGGAAACATGATGATGATGGACCAATTAACTCACCGTGGCCTAGCCAACTTAGCTAAAAAGTACGGCGGACTTTTACACCTCCGAATGGGTTTCGTAAACATGATGGCTGTTTCTTCTCCGGACATAGCCCGACAAGTTCTTCAGGTACAGGACAACATTTGCTCAAATCGGCCGGCGACTATAGCCATTAGCTTTTTAACTTATAATCGAGCCGACATGGCTTTCGCCCATTACGGGCCGTTTTGGCGGCAGATGAGAAAGCTCTGCGTGATGAAGCTATTCAGCCGGAAGCGCGCCGAGTCGTGGGATTCGGTCCGGGACGAGGTTGATGCCATGGTTCGGCTAACCGCCTCCAGCTCCGGCACACCGGTTAACATAGGTGAGCTGGTTTTCGGATTGACCCACGATATCATTTACCGGGCAGCATTCGGTTCGGTTTCTGATGGGAAAGAGGAGTTCATTAAAATCTTGCAGGAGTTCTCCAAACTGTTTGGTGCTTTCAATATTGCTGATTTCATTCCCTGGCTCGGCTTTATGGCCCCGTCTGGGCTCAATATTCGGCTCCTCAAGGCTCGAGCCTCGCTGGACAGATTCATCGACAAGATCATAGACGAACACGTGGAGAAAAGGAAGGGAAACAACGGTGGAGATGCGGACATGGTGGATGAGCTGCTGGCGTTTTATGGCGAAGGAGAGATGGCTAAAGTGAATGAGTCGTCGGAGGATTTGCAGAATGCCATTAAACTGACAAGAGATAATATCAAAGCTATTATTATGGTAAGTTCTTGAAAATCATTTCACTATAAATTGCGTCAAGTACAATTAAATTATTTATTTTATGGACGACGTCATAACCTTTTTCCTATATCCGTGATTATTTTTTCTACAAAAATACTTTATTTAGTTGAATTAATTTCTTCAAAGAAAGTATGGCGAGAGTAATTAATATTCCTACGCTCCCAAAAGATTACAATCCCATTTTTTTTTTTTTATAACAACTACAAAATTTTACTTTTAAAATAATTTGTGGTCAATTAAAATAAATTGTCATATAAAATTGTTAATTGAAAAAAGTACAAAACCAAAAAAAACAATACGTTTGAAGAAAAATAGATAAAAATACATAATTAACAAAAATTCCATCATTCATATTCATATGAATTTTTACCCTTCCACCGTTTCGTGCCCTTCAACGCTCCATTTTCTACTATCTTATCTTAAGCAGATTCATATAATTTATTTACTTTTCATGTAATGTGTGTTAAATTAATACTTGACACACATTACAAAAGAATTTTTTAAAGATTCTCTTGTAATATGTGTTAAGTATTAATTTGACTCACATTACAAGAGAATCTTTAAAAGATTTATTCAAAGATTCTCTTGTAATGTGTGTCAAGTATTAATTTGACACACATTACAAGAGAAACTTTAATCCTTATCATGTGCTTATGGGCACACAATAGAAAAGTCCATAGTTTATTTATCCTTGCTTGTTTGCTTAGATTTTTCCACATTCACCATCTTATCATTTCTCCACTATACACGCCTCCTTATTATCACTGTAAAAGGGCGGACTCAAGATTAAAATGTAGGGTTTACAAATTACATTAACAAAAAACTTTTAAAAAATAATTGTTTATTACATTACTACCTATATCGATTCTTCCTTTTTTGTCAAGTGAGTGGTCTGAGCTTATAAGTGGGGATGCACTAGTAGTTTTTTTTTTTACATGTCAACAATAATTTTGGGAGATTCACAACCATCCCTTTGGGTGTGCATGCCCTGCCGGTGTATCAAATAGGGTGTGAATTAAGTTATTAATTCTGAACATTTTAAGAGATTAAAAAATTAAGATTGTTTGCTAAAGAAATATCAAATTACTTAAAAATATAGAATGTATTAAAATTAGCTATTAATTTTAAGTTGAGTATGAAAGACTTAAAAATAGTTTTTAACAAGGTAATAGGGGAAAATTGAAGAAAAAGGAAATGGGTTCGATTTCATCCATCAACATATTTGATTTATATATATTTAGTTATACCTAAAACATCTTTTGTCGAAATAATTCTTTATAAATGATAATTTATTTATTTTATAATTTTCAAGCTATTAAAATATTATATTTGTTATTTTTAAAAAATATGACTATTTATTTTAGAAAATATGAAAAATAAATACAAGTCAGAAGAAAATAATCCAAACAATTTTTTTGATTGTTAGTTGATATTTTAATTAAATTAAGATATATAATGACTTGTCATTATCGAAAAAAACTTAAATTTATAATTCAGAAACATAATTATTTCAACTGTAATTTTTCCGTCAAAATCTTGCAAAAATTAGTTTTTTCGTAACATAAGAAAAAAATTAGTTTTAAAGCACTAATAAGTCTAACTAATAAGACTGATGAACTATTCTGAAAATTAAATTTTAATAACATTTTGAAAAAATCTAATTTTTTACAAGAGTTACTCAATTTTTCAGCTCTACTTTTTTATAACTTAATTTTAAATTTTATCAAACAGAACCGTAATCTTTATCTCATGTGACGAAAATATATGATGTCCCTTTTACTTATTTAGTAGTGTAAACTCGCACTAATTTAAATCATATATTATTGCCAGGATGTAATGTTTGGTGGGACCGAGACAGTGGCTTCAGCTATTGAGTGGGCCATCTCTGAGCTAATGCATAGCCCAGCTGACCTCAAGCGCGTGCAACAAGAGCTAGCTGATGTTGTGGGTCTGAACCGTCGAGTCGAAGAATCCGACTTCGAGAAGCTCACTTACCTCAAATGCTGCCTGAAAGAGACTCTCCGGCTTCACCCACCGATCCCTCTTCTCCTCCACGAGACCTCCGAGGCTACAGAGGTTGCCGGGTACCAGATTCCGGCAAGGTCACGGATCATGATTAATGCTTGGGCTATCGGGCGTGACCCGAACTCGTGGGAAGATGCTGAGCTATTCAAGCCGGGCCGGTTTCTCGAAAAGGGGGCGCCCGATTTTAAAGGGAGCAATTTCGAGTTTATTCCTTTTGGGTCGGGTCGAAGGTCGTGCCCCGGTATGTCTCTTGGGCTGTACGCGCTGGAAGTTGCGGTGGCTCACTTGCTGCATTGCTTTACGTGGGAGTTGCCAGATGGAATGAAACCGAGTGAACTCGATATGGGTGACGTGTTCGGACTCACCGCACCGAGAGCAAGTCGACTCGTGGCCGTGCCTACCCCGCGTTTACTGTGTCAAATCTACTGAGTCTAGAGGAAATGAATGGGCTGGGCTTTGTGTTTGAAAATGTAATGAGAGGATTAACTGTGATTCTGTGAACCCCCTTTTGTTTGTTGTTGATAAGGAAGACAATCTTTTGATTTGTTTTAAAAGGAGAATTTGGGTTGAAAATGTATTAATATAAAAATAAAAAATGTTTGCTTAATATCTTGCCATTATGCTGAGTTACTCAACAAATAAAAATCAAAGTTTGAGTATACTCCCTCCGTCCCATCAAAACTGATGCTTATTTTTTTTTTTGGTTCGTCCCATCAAAACTAATACTTCCCAAAATAGTAAGGAAATCTTCACTATTTACCCCACTCATTCTCTCTCCTATTTCACTTTTACACTCACAACATTCTCTCTCTTAACTATTCCTCCCACTCATTCTCTCTCCTATTTAATTCTTCATACTCACAACATTTTCTTTCACTTTTTCTCTTTCTTACTTTTCCTTAATCCGCATGCCCAAAAATTTGGTATCCGTTTTGATGGAACGGAGGGAGTATTTTTATAAAGGAATTCATTTTACCTTTTAAAATCTAAAAAGATTTTTACTCTATTCTATTTATTAGTATAAATATTTCTCTCTCTCTTCATCACATTTGATGCTAATTTAAATAAGGAGAATTAGATTTAGTGCATCGATAATGATTGAACGGAATAAAAGTGACGGGCTAAGCCCAACGACCGAGCCCAGTTATCTACCTATTATTTTCACCATATTCTCGGCGGGATAGGCCCAATGATCACTAGGCCCAAGGCTCATCAACAAGATCAGTCGACCTAGCTCATGGTCCGACCTACTTGGTCCCGACCTAGCTTGTTTCGACATTACGATTCAGATGCTATTCGGGTACGATTCAGCCCTATCCATCAGTCAGGTCGACCTAGACTCAACAGACGACCTCGACCTACACCATTACGTCGATCTACAGAGTCCTGGCGTACCGACAATCCTTTACGTAACAAGACTCCCTACAAATCATGAGTTATTTATGGATAAGATCTCTAAAACGTATATGTTCCACAATTTAAGGGATTTCTTGCAATCCTGTCACAAATACAACTCTCATCAACAACTATAAATACAAGGCAACGTCAACCGTTTCAAGGTAATTGTTTTATGATTATTTGAGAATACATTGTTCCTTATAATTATTTGATTCTTCATGTCACCATACTTACTCTCACGTCCGAGGGTATAAGCCGGAGACCATCCGGCTAGTCGTGGATTATTTGTTTCAGGTCAAGAAGCCAAGTGATTAGTCTTGCGGCTAGACGGAGATTGATAAGCACGATTTTTGCAGCATCAATGATGTACTAGTTCGATTCAATGTTTGTTTTCGATAAGGAAGGAATCAAAACCTTACCAAATATGTACTATCAAAATTTCGATTCAATGTTTGTTTTCGGTTTAAAGGAAGGAATCAAAACCTTTACCAAACATGTACTATCTAAATTTCAGTCAGCTTTAGCACTCTCATGTTCAGTTGGGGGTCGAAATGTACATAAAAGTTGAATTTTGGTGTACCCAAAAAGGAAAATTTGGGAATGTGACAAATATAAATGTCCCGTGTGTACCTTCAATAATACAAACAAACATGGTTTAGCTATTGCTTGTAATGGAACCAAAAATGGTGGGAAGGTGAGACATTGACAACTTCGGTCCTATTGATGGCATGCATTTATTAGAATTTGTTACTCAGTAGCGGTAGGTTTGTATTTGAACCACATTTTTAACAAAGTTTTTTTTTTTTAGGAATTCAACCCAAAAAAGGTATGGTCAAGTTGCTGCAGCAGAAGATTAATTCAGTTTGAAACTGGGAAATTGGATAAGCTAAACACAGTCCAAGTCGTACACACATGCCGTCCAATTAATATCTTTATTTATAAGGGCCATTTACCAAACATTAATTTTGAAAGATAGATTAAAAAAAAATTACAAAAACAAGTTGAATATTACAAAAAACTTTCTTAATATTACAATTTTTTTTTGCATTTATCTGTCAAATAATTGATAAATGCATTTATCAGTTGTTTAATAAAAAAATCAAGCACAAAATACTCATTAAAAAACTGATAAATGAATTTATCAGTTGTTTGATCATTTATCTGTTATAAACAACTGATAAATTTATTTATCATTTATTTTAA
Source organism: Adenophora triphylla var. japonica (assembly GCA_022495995.1). Lineage (NCBI taxonomy): Eukaryota > Viridiplantae > Streptophyta > Magnoliopsida > Asterales > Campanulaceae > Adenophora > Adenophora triphylla. The sequence goes on from JAFEMH010002881.1 coordinate 265,340, forward strand.
CTGAAAACAAAGGCAAAAAAATTAAAAAATATATAGTATTTTGTAATATGACAACCAACATGTTTTTTTTATATATATATATATATATATATATATATATATATATATATATATATATATATATATATATATATATATATATATATATAAATATCATCTTTTTTGAGATAGTTTTTTATAAAAACTCATACTCCCTCCGTCCTGATAATTAGTTCACCCTTTTTGGTTCAACATGCAAATTAAGGGTGGAGAAAATGTTGTGAGTGTAATAGTAAAATAGGAGAGAGAATGAGTGGAGGAAATAGTAAATTTAAAAAATGCTGTGAGTGTAATAGTAAAATAGGAGAGAGAATGAGTGGGTAGAATAGTAAAAATTTTTTGTCAAAAAAGAAAAGATGAAGCTTTAAATGAAATATCCAAAATGACAAAAAATGAAGTTATTAATGGGACGGAGGGAGTATTTAATAAAATAAAATTACAATACACTAGTGATGGTGATAGTACAAATAATGCATTCATTCATGAAAGGTCCCATATTGGAAGTACACTAGTTGATGCTTGCAAAAGTACCATCACTTGTCAAACTTCGTCCCTCACTCTCTCATTTTTTTTCCCACTTTGCTATAAAATCTCTTCTTTTTTTTTTCCCACTTTGCAATAAAATCTCTTCTTTTTTTTTTTCCCCCACTTTGCTATAAAAATCTCACAAGTTCAAATACATCAAACTGCTCAAAATAATACTAGCGAATAATTAGACAAAGAACAATGGTAAATAATACTGCCTCAATATAGCACTTTTTATTTTGGTTTTTTCCAAAATAAATGTCTCGTTTTAAAACGAGGAAAGGTACATTTTTAAAATTGTAAATTAGTAAAACATACTCCCTCCGTCCCAATAGTAGCTTCCCATTTTGCCATTTTGGGTATCCCGTTAATAGCTTCCATTTTCCTTTTTTGGCAAAAGAATCTTTACTATTTTCTCCACTCATTCTCTCTCCTACATTATTTTAATACTCACAACACCATTATAATTTACTATTCCCTCCACTCATTCTCTCTCCTATTTTCAAATTACACTCGCAACATTTTTTCTTCCCACCCATTTTATTAATTTGCGTGCAAGACAAAATTTGGGCAGCTTCTATTGGGACGGAGGGAGTATTACTTAAAAGGTTGACAAGTTAAGTGCGACATTTATTCCGAGACATAGGGAGAAGTCAACTGCGATATTTATTTTAGAATAGAGGGAGAGAGTACAATAAAAGTGAGCAAATTGTAGGTAATGCTAATGGATGAGAATTTTACATTTCAGTTTTCCAAGGTACAAAAGTTACATCTTTCTAATGCACATACAAAAAAAAAAAAAAAAAAAATATTTGTTCTACATTTTTCATTCAGCAACAAATGATGGCACAAAAAGGGGGGAAAAAAAAAACAAAAAGGGCGTAGTATAGTTCTTTAATTTTTCTTACCTATGTTTTTGACCTAACTGAGTTAGCAATGTTTCATGCTCAAATCAATATAAGTTATAGGGCCAAACCAACAGCAGTGATTAACAAGGCCATAAAGCTCACATTAAAATTCGGAGCACAGCCAGGCCAACAGCAGAGATCGAAACGAGGGTACCTATGCAGTACTTAATCACATCATATTTTGCAGCTTCCATGTGAGCCCGTAATGCATGAATTTCCTAAGATCAAGCATTTTCAACAAATAAACAAATTAGTAATAAGAACCACCTTTTAACAAGATTAATGAAAACACTTTAAAATAGCAGCACGTAATATTCTCACTCGGTCTAGTTTGTTTGTCAGGTTGCCCGTTTCCTGATTCTGATTTGCTAGCTCATCTCTGATTCTCCTGAGGACCCAGAATAACTTTTAAGTACCAATTAACAGGCACAACAAACCAAACTTGTAACTTAAAAACCAAAACGTTTCAAGGAGATCCATTACCCTCTCTCAAGATTCAAATCTAAACGCTGCCCAGCCGTGACTTTATCAATTTCATACCTGAAATCATATTTTTACCAACAAAATGTATTATCGTATCTGTGGGTGTGTGAGTGTGTGTAGTCAAAAACTTTGAAGTGATGGCTGGCAGACATTCATAATAATACTCCCTCCGTCCCAAAATGAAAGTCCAAAAACTCTTGATCGATAACAAATTTCAAATTTATTGGGACATTCATTTTCGGAGGGAGTATATGGTACCTCAGTTCACTGCGCATCTTTTCTATATCACTCTTGAGTTTTTCTGTCTCATGCTGCAACAGCGAGAAATGATGTTCCTGCAAACGGAGAAAAGGGTAACTCATTAAACAAAACAAAAACCAATCAAGATTTTGTTTGTTATTCAAATAGATTGAAAGGACTTGGACAATAAAGATAAAATCCTGAAGTAAGCTAGTTGATAGGAAGAAACAAAGTGCCAACTAAACTAGCTTTGCCACATAAAGATATGATTACCTTCAGTAACATGTCAAGTATTTGCTCTAAATATAGCTCAAGTTTAAGACTGAGGGTAAACTTTTAGAAGGCTTTATGTGGCTTGCCTCACTCCTAGATGATACCTATGTGCTTCTGCTGTTCATTCTGCCCCATATGAGATTAAATTAAATTTTTAGACTGAAACAGTTCCAATGACTTATTAACCCTTCCTACACAATTCAAATTATCATTTTCTTTCTGTTCAATCCATTTTCTATGTGCTCTCTCTCACACTCGCTTTGGGTGAAGTGTTGAACAGATCTACCAGAGCTATCTCCCCAAGGTCCTCTCTCTCTCACACACACGCACACGAGCGCACACACAACTCTCCACGAAAGAAAGTATTGAACAGCTCCAGCGGAGCCATCTCCCAAGGTTCACACTCTTCCTCAAACTCCACTTTACTATACTAACTCTTAAATCAGTGATTTATTTGCAAAATTACTACCACTGAATTTGCTGCTTTTGTTTCTCTACCTAGAAAATTTGGTGGTGAGGACCAGCAATTCTGACACTTCCACCTCCCGCACAGGAGGTACATGTAGCAAATCTATTTTTCCAAGAAAATGCAGCCTTCTAGATAAGTTCCTTAACTCTTTTCAAGGTTCTTTAGAAATGAATCTATAGGTATGGTGCAGACTAAGAACATAAGCTTTGCAATCTCTGTAAGTTCTCATTCAATTTTGAAAATGGCACACATTGTGGTAGCTGCATATAGCAATGGCCATCTCAGGATCAAACATATTGCAAAGATCTGTCTCATCTCCAATGGGCATTCTTCATCTCAAACTAGCATGCCACGGAATATTTCGGGATGAAATGCTAAGCCAGACACTGTCTATCAAACATGTGAGAAATTTGAGCTTGGTTCAAATTGCTTGATAGACAACTTAATGTGATTGTTCGGGTAGGTTGTAAGTGCTCATTTGGTATGTGAGAGCAACGTTCAGTTTCATGACATCCAGACTACCTTGACTGAAATTCAAATTAAAATGTCATGGAACAGACTGCCTATTTGTAAGGATGACGAAAACCTGTATCCATTGCATCCAAACCCCAACGACCGGCTCTAGAATGGATGCATCTTAGAAAGATTTTTTTGGGAGAGGTTAGGCTTTACCTCACACTTTCCATGTTTAACCCGAACACATCTTGCATATAAGGTATTTCCAAAGATAGCCTAAACATTACTAACAACTGAATATTAGTTCCCTTTATTAATTAACTCTGAACATCCAGTGTCTGGTCATTCTTTGAGTACTGACTCATCCGGATCCGAGCCAAGTAGGACTACTACAAGGGTGGTTAGGTTAGGTCTGAACCATCCAGTGTCTGGTCACTCTTACAAGTTATGCATGTTCACTTATCCACTTCTGACATGATATAATCTATATCTGGACAGGAAAAAAAATACTACCAGTAACTTGATGTATTTCACCAAGCATGGAATGCCATTCTAAAGATTTTCTGCATCGGGAAGAGTCACAATCTTTAGTTTCCTCATCCATAAGATACTTGAGAGAACCATCCAAAAGAACTTTATTATGTCCAAAATGTGGTAAAGAACTTCGACAAAAATAAACATTAGTAAGTCCACTCATCCAAGGATGCAATGTCACCTTCTTTGTATTTTGCCAGGTCAAACAAATATTCATCTCTCCACCTTCTTGATTGATAAGGAAGATGAATAGAGTTCATTGAATTGGTAGCTAGCTCTTCTGTTCATGGTTGGGTTGGGTAATAAAATTGATATTAGCCTACTATATAGCCAAATCTCCATGCTATAGCAAATAGCAAAATCACCTCATGCCAAAGAATCAACATCAGTTACTGTATATACTCCATCAATACCCCAAGGCCCAAGCAAACAACTCACAAAGTGACCCTTTTTCTCTTCTTGTTCTCCAACTTCTGTTAACCTAAATGTGATTGAGTGAGAACAATCTTAATAGTAACCAAACTAATTCATGACGTGAGAAATCTTAAGATGAAGCATCCCAGGCTCGAACTGGAGAGTAAACCTAAGGGCATCAAATACTTCCCTATATTAACAGCTGGCACTGAGAGAATTAGTACACTCGAATAGTGAGTTTGGCAAATCCAATTCCAAGCCTTGAATTTGGAATTGGAATAACAAAATGAATCCCATGGACTTCAAATTGCTCTTCCAATTCCATCTACAAAGCATGAAATTGAGTCCCCAAACACTCCCTAAATGAGCTTTACTGAGCTTTGGCGCTAGTGCGCCTTTCTGACTATGGATAAAGAAAGCGACCGTATTCACCTGAGTTTTTCCTTCCAGTCATATCGTACTTTTATAGGATCCTCAAAAGGTGATTTGCTAGCTTCATCCTCCAAATAGATGCCAATACTTCCAATAAGCTCTATGCATAGGGTCCTCTATTATACTGTGCTTATAGGGACCATACTCACCTTTTCTTTCCTTTCGGTCATGCTGTACTTTGATAGCGTCATCAACGATTTCAGTTATACCATACATCTATAGGGACCATATTCACCTAAGAAATCCATCCTTCCAATAAGAAGTCTATCTATAATGTATGGTTTACATTAGCTCCAAGTTATATGCTCGAAATGAGTGTGAACCATGCTAATTCAATCTGTTCAAATCGAGAAGCAACTTACAACCAGCTTCAAAAACATAATCTTATTTCAAATTCATCCACTAACAAGAATACTTAATTTTGTAGTGTGATGATAGCAATCAATAACCATAGTAGAGATAGGGAAAGAAAAAAACTAACATGGATTAAAATGCAGTGAAGCAGATTCTTGAATCCGACCACATCTTATATCCTAGTTCTTCATGAATTCGGCAATAAAGTAAGTTAAAGATAGGTATTTTTTTCTTTGGAATTGAGACTCATATGTTATTCAATCCGAGTAGGAGTTTCTGCTACGTCAACCCATGTTCAAGTCATGTATATATAATGGTTTCCTAGTAAACTGAGTATCATATGAAGGAAACGCTACTAGCATAACTATGTATCAGACTATCAGTCTTATCTATTTCATCAACCTTGCCAATAGCAAAATAGTCTCTTAATAAATACTCCCTCCGTCCCGCTACAACTTGCACACTTTCCTCATTGGGCGTCCCATTACAAATTGCACACTTCCTAAAATGGCAAAGAATCTTTACTATTCCACCCACTATTTCTCTCTCCTACTTTACTCTTATAATCACAACATCAATCAAATCACTATTTCCTACCCCACTTTCTCTCTCCAACCTCACTTTTCATACTCACAACATTTTCTCCACTAACTTTTTCCTTAATTCCCGTGCAAACAGTAACTGTGCAAGTTCTACCGGGACGGAGGGAGTAGCTTTTAATACTGAACTTCTACTCCAATCTTACAATTAATCTCCCCAATTTTTATGTATGAATGAGCCTAAAGGCTAATAACAATCATGACATCCAAAAGAACTGAATCTCAAATCGAACTTAATGCAATGTATATGCTACTCCCTCTGTCCCTAAATGAATGTCCAAATTCAAGAATTTTTTGTTCCCGAATGAATGTCTATGTTGTAAAAATAAATTAAAAAAGTCTCTAAACACTTTTTTACCAAATTTTGTCCTAAAACTAAATGTTTAAATACGTGGATAACAAAAATATTTAAGTATCTTTGCCATTAAAATGTACTCCCTCCGTCCCGAAAAGTTAGTCCCTCTTTTTTCATTGCTAGTTTAAATGAACTTTAAGCAATAATTTAGATTACTTTTGATTAACCTATTGAAAATCTAAAATTTGTTATTAATAATATTTACAATGGTGTATCAATAACAAGTTTTGGTTTCATTAGGATATATAAAAGTAGTCTAAATTATTGCTCAAGTTTCTCATTCAAACTAACAATAAAAAAGTGGGACTAACTTTCTGGGACAGAGGGAGTATATAAAACACATATTTTCAGAGTGTCCCTTTGAAATTTGGACATTCATTTACGGACAAAGGGAGTACAAGACATGCACTTCTCGAATTATCTAAGAAGATGGCTCATAAAGATGGAAAAATAATTCAAATATCCAATGATGTATTTTATAAGTGTGAATGACCAAAAGCGAGAACAGTCAAGCGACAAACTGAACAATCTAACACGTGCACCAAGCCACCAACAACATTGCCATATACTGTGCCCTTAAGCAATTTAATTTATTAACAAACCCCAGTAATAAGCTTCAGACTATACAACTAACAAGCTTCACGGTGGCATTAAAAGTAACTTGGACCATTCCGTTTCATCTCATAAATAACTTTCAAATTTTATATAAATAAGATAAGCTGCATACCTGGGAGCTTTGAACTTGAGACTGAAATTTAGACAACTTTGCTTCCTGAGTCATCTCAATCTACAGGGAACAGAAGTCTAGATGAAAAATGCGGCCAATATTATTAAAACCGAACAAATCCAAAACAATGAAAAAAATGTCAAAAACAAAAGAAAGAAAATTGTCAAAAACAAAAATTCCTTCATTCATAAGAAACACAACAAAAGGCGCACTCACAAACAAAGCAAAAATTAGGGAAAAGTCTTACTCTTTGCATTTCAGGCCTGGAGACAAAGGATTGAGCCACATTTTCCAAGCTGTCATTCAAAACTTCCGTAATGGAAGATGTAATTGCCTCCGCTTGCTTTGACGGAACACCTTGGGCTTCTAATCTCCTAACCTAAATCCACATTTCACCTCAGCATTCAATATACAACAAATTTCAACAAAAATCAATCAAGTCTCACCAAAATTAGGGCAAGCAAGCACATTGTCACAAACATAGCATAAAACGCACATAAGCACAACATTTCACAAAATTAATTGATCGGAACGGAGGAATTACGAGCGCTAAGGTGTCAACGAGGAACAAACGTTTGCCGTTAGATTGGACGAGCTGAGAAATTTGTCTACTGTCAATATGGCTCGAGCTCCAAAACGAAGAAGAAGAAGAATTTGCAGGTGCGGCAGGAGCGAGACGTCGGAAGGCGGCCAAAGTGGTGGATGGATCGGCTCTGAATAGACCGGCTCGCCTACAAGCCGCAAAAGCGGCCATTATTGACAGAAATTAGCACGAAATTTCGAGGCTACCTCTCTTCTCTCCGACGAATCAATAAATCTCTCCGTCTCCGATGAATCAATCAAAGGAGAATAGGGGAGAAAATGTCGGTTGGTTTGAATTTGTTGTAAGAAAAATGGAGTCTGGACGGATTATCGGGATGTCCTCGGGAATGGTGGAAGGGGAGTTAGTTTTTCGGACAAGTTTATATTAAACGTTTCTCAGGAGGATTGCGTGTTTAACTAAATTTGTAATACCGGCGTCTATTATGTGCCAAGGTCAAAAAGGTAAAAATAAAATTAAAAAGCGCCCACCGAGGGGCTCGAACCCTCGACCACAAGGTTAAGAGCCTTGCGCTCTACCAACTGAGCTAGACGGGCTTGCTGTTACATTTGCTTCAATTAACATATTATTATCATCTAATTATGCTTTTTCCCTTCTAATGCAACTTGAATAAAGTTACTTGTTCATCCCTATATATATACTAGTAAAAGCCCGTGTCCGAGGACACATTTTTTTTTATTTATTTTTTTTAATTAAGCCCGTGTCCGAGGACATGTTTTTTTTTTTTTTAATTTAAAAAAAAATAAAAAATTTAAGGGCAAAATGGGAAAGGGACAACTTAGTGAGGGCAAAATGGGAAATTTAACAATTGAAACTGTTCATTGTACTGTAGCAAGGAGGGGTGCCATTTATACTATAAATATCAAAATTTGATTTTGATACCCATTAGTCACAATTCATAATGTATTAAATTGTTATCTCATAGATATCAAACTATTTTTTTATATTTATTAATACTTTGAACATTATCAATAATTTTAAATATAACTATTGTTTTAAATATAACTATTGTTTTAAATAATTTATTTTTTATTTAATAAAAAGAATTCAATGATATGCAATTATCAGATGTACATGAATACCAAAATCGGACCCCTGGACAAAAAATAATTCTTTATACATACAAAACCACGCCATCCGTTAGCCTACTTTCAATTCACCATCAGGGAAACATACAAGAAAAGATTTCCACGCAAGCCCTTCTAATCTCAATCTTATTTCGGCCATATTATGAGAACAATGTTAATTGAAACTATATCCCGTTTCTTCGTGTTTCCTCCTTTACTCCATATTTTCCAGACCACCAAACTTACTTGGTGGTCGTCCTCTGTACGAATACAGGTCCTCCAAACTTTTCCTTCACGCGATTACCCACTTTGCGCACGTTCTTGGCCACACCATTTGCAACTAAGGTTGTATTTCTGGTAATTTTCCGAAAGATGATATTATGAGGAAAAGTATGATAAGAGTTGAAGTAGCAATTGTGTCAATTATTGAATTATGGAAAATAATAATGTCCATTGCTTGCCTGCTCAGGAAATCTTCTCCAACAGACTGAGCTGGTTTAGGTTCTCTAGTGAGCTATGCAGATAATTTGCTTAAGGACTACTCTGAACATGGTTGAAAGCTCTTCTTCTTGCTATAAAAGGACTTTACTTTACCACAAAAAAAGACATAAAAGAATGATAAGAAGTGAATAAGCTCAAAATCTAGTGAAAAGATGTTAACTCTCCAGTATGTGTTGAATTGGACATTGTTATGACCTACTAGACCAGAAAACCCCTACCCTTCTTCTACAAGTGAACAACGCATTTATGCCCTCTAGAGCATAGCATAGCACCTTCTCATTGACCCCAGAAAACACAAATGAAAACAGGAAAACCTTACTTTTTCCTGACCGCTTTTGGAAAGTCTCAATTTTGAAAACTCAAAACATTCTTAAGAACAATTTATTGCCCTTAAAGAGTGATCAAATGAAACAATGCTATTAGTGTCCTAACTCCTAACTTGTCTAATTGTTATACCCCTGTCTCTAAATGAGTGCTCATTCTTCAAGGAAAAAAATGTCTCAAAATGAGTGTCAATTATTACAGAAGTTACTTAATTCGTCTCTAACAAATGTATTGCAATGAGAGTATAAGGTGATAGGGTACGTATGTATAGGTGCAACGGATCTTGCTTAAAAGTCAACTTTTTCAAAAAAGTCTCTCAAAATGGATACCCATTCAGGGACAGAGGGAGTATCAAAGTTGCAATAGTGATGGAAGAGATCATGCTATATGGTCACAACTTTGAACCATGTAGTCATTCTGAAAGGCCCTGTTTACGTGACAGTGTTATCACCTAGATAACTACAAGTTGCATGCACATCAAACTAGCTTGTTAAAAGGAACCCTCATGAATGAGAACATCATAATTGCAAATACATGTTTTACCTTTGTTATGAACATGTGCAGAGGCAGAATCAGCTGCATTTGTGACTCTTCTGTCTATAAGCAGCTGTGAAATTAAGAAGATACAGGTGAAATGGCCACGATAAAAAAAAATATAGTTCTGTTCTAGGCGATACTAACCAAACCAACTTCGGTTGCCCAACATTTTATACCATTAACAAACTGGGTATACCGAGTCCACAACAATTTCATTTTCTAAGGAAAGAGGGATTAAATAAATAAGAGACAGCAAAATTTTCTTTTCAACATTTTATATGTCACTCAATCAAATGTCGAAGACACTTAACTGCTTCACCGAACCTTATTTCATTATATGACAAACATCATTTTTCTTAATATTAATTGGCCAATGATCACTTAGCCTTCGCTTTTCTCCCATCAATAGTCATGAACAAATAACATAGACAACAATGTTTTATCTAGCATATGCTTAGTCAATCATCATGATTATAACACAGGATGAGTTTGACGTAGTGCTATTGTAGTTGAAAATGCACAAGTTTCTCATATCTAGGCCTAACACTAATCATACATCCACCTCCATCATCAATCGTGTAGTTAATCAAACAGATGCAGGGTTTATACACTGGAACCAAAAAATTCCTTCACTCATAAAAAAATTTCTTCAACATATTGATATTCATGAATATCTTCACTAGCCAGGATACTCCTACAGCTCAACATATTTTTTCACATAGGGTCGAAAATGTATTTGAAAACATATAAAGCTAAATTACTGAACTCAACCTACATATTTAACAAAACAATAATACTCCCTCCATGGGTATGTCCCTAGACAGTTTCTAATTTCTATAAAAAGTAGTCCCAAAATGAGTGTCCATTTTAAGGAAGGTACAAACTTCAACATTAACATATATCATATTCCAATGGAGTATATGTCTACAAGGTGTATAGAAAGGGCACTTATGTACATTTGCTTCTAAAATTGATTATTTGTGACTTTTATCCCTCAAAGTCAAAAAAGGTAACTCATTTAGGGATGGATTGGGTACATTCCATGATAACAGAAAATGAAAATAACAAGCAACCTCCTCATGCTGTAACCCAAGGAAAGAAAAAATAACGAACAGTGAAACAGCACAATTTCTCCCCTGAAAAAAATAACTACAAGAACTCATAGATCCCAGTTATAATTACAGTAATGCGTAAACATACAAGGCTGAGACTGGAAGAGAAAAACCTGAATGCCGAACCAGATTGGCAAGTCTGTTTGCGTTTCTTGCATGTCTCCTGAATTTTTCTTATCTGTGTACGCAGAGAAACCAGCACACCCATACTTGAAATCAGTAAGGCTCCTACCTTCTTTTGCAGCTTCCATTCTCCAACAAAGTAGCAATTCCCTAATCATCAAAACAAGAAATATACTTCCCACCGGTTGGAACTTTATAGAATCTTTACCATGTAAATGTGTGTACAAATTAAAAGTAAAAATGGCGTAATCAGGAGGCACATGTATATGCATATCAATTAATAGCAATACATGGAACTCAACAAAGACTTGTATCTACTTAGCAGCTGTGTGGATTTATTTTGGTCCACCCTGCTTTGCCAGGAAGAATCTTCCAGCAACCAACAAGTTGTCAAGTGTGTTTTAACTGTCTCCATCTTGAAGTCCTCAGTAAATTACTCTCTCCATCCCTAAATGAATGTCGAAAAAAGTTTCAAATTGGCTCTTGATCAAGAGCATTTGAAAAAAAAAAAAATCGACATTCATTTATGGACAGAGGGAGTACAATTTAGTGTTAGTCCAACGGTATTTCCAAATACAGGTAACTTCATCCGAAAAATGAATAGATGAAACCTAGCTGGTTCAGTTGTTCAGGAGCCAAACAAGTTTCACAAAATTCAACTGACTTCTAGCACTCTCAACCAAAGCAACATTAATGGAAATTGAGTTCTCACAAAAAAAGAAAAGAAATGGAAGCATACGCTAGCACTTCAGAGCCTCGCGGAATTTAATCATCATCATTATTTAAAATAAATAAATAAAATGGTGTTAGCAAATGAAATGCATATCCAATCTCAGAAAAAAGCGAAATGATTACAAAGAAGATAACAAATGTAACATGAGAATTGTTATTCGCCCCCGCATTATTACTCAATACCCCCGCAATAATATTATAACAAAAATGCCATTAAATGAAATGACAATATTAACCCTTTTACATCCCAATTTGATTTCCTCGGATGTGGGAGAAGGTGAAGCTGTGGCCGCCATTGTTTCCGGTCATTTAATATGCCCAAGTTCTTTCTCTTCTTTCTTTTTGGAAGATCATCTTTTTGGAGACCAGCCAGGGTCCAGTGTAACTCCGTGGAGGGTTTAACAAAGATTTCTGACTCTAGGGTTTCATTCTTGACTCTCAATCCTCCATGAAACGTCGGAATCTCTTCGAAGAGCGGGAAGGAGCCGAAGGTGTTCCGGCGGACTTGAATGAGGGAGTGGGAGAAGAGATGTGGCGGTGCACGGTGGCGATTTTGTCGACGGAGTTGAATCGTTTCTGGAAGCGGAGGTCTTCAATTTCTTTCTGATTGCGTTCTTGGCGGGCGAATTTGTCGTTGTTGTTGTTCCACCGTGAGAAGTGGATTTCGGTTGACGGGCGGTGGTGGAAGGGTTGGTCCGGTGGTGGCGAGAAGATTGGGAATTGAATTAGGAATTTCAACGCCATAGTTGAGCTTAAATTCTTGATTCATAAACCAAAGAGGGTGATGGAGGGAAGAGGAAGGGAGGCCGACGGTGGTAGGGGTAGGGGTGAGACTGGCGCAGGTAGAAAGTACTATTTATTTAGGAGATTAAAAGGGGGTAAAATAGGAATAATGGTACATATAGGGTTGAATATCAATTTTTTTTGGTATACTTAGTAGTGCGGGGTATTGAGTAATGATACGGGGGTGAATAACAATTCTCATGTAACATTTCATCCTGAAAAGAAAAAAAAAACTGAAACTAAATTAAATCGAAAAAATCTTAGTCAGACACAAGAATAACATGAATTAATAAAAATAAATCGATAAAGCACAGTGAATTCAGTCGCTTTTAACAAAATTCCCAACCTAACTCCCAATAATCATTCTAATTATCGTCACATAATACATTAATTTCAAGGATTCTTATACACATGCCATACTTCACACAGGTGAAGCATACCTTATGTAAGGGAACGGGAGATGCCGACGAAAACAGGGTTGCGAGACTTTGATTTAACGTTTGATGAATAGTATAGACATCCTTTGCACGACTTTGTTTTCTTCGGTGCTTCGGATCCGGCGACGGCGACGGATTTCAGTGATTGGTCATCACTACTAGGGCAACCTCCGGCTGCAGCTCCGTTGGTATTACTAACCACCCGGTCCTCCTCCATCGCGGTCTGTTTGTTCTAAACGTTGTCCTCCGTGAGACTCGTTTGTAGCTAATATTGGTATTTCCAAGTCCATGTATTTTTACTTATCGCACTTTGCCCCCTCTAATTAACAACATTCCCAAATTTGGAAGTTAAGTGACAAAAATATATTGCTACTTGCTTGCGGTTAGACTGCAGGCCGGTCATTTTTACTAATAGGTTTAATCATCTCATCATCATTATAAAGATATTATCATCTTTTGACACTTCTAATTTGAATTATATTTTACTGATATACAGTCGAACTGCACTGACCCCAAATTTTATTACGTCCAACTAAATTTGAGTAGTATATTATAAGAGTAACAATTTGGGGGCAATTAAGTTAACTAAAAAGGAAGAAAAGCACGTAGGCATAGTTACCTAAAAACTCATCAATTATCATTTTGTATCAAAGAATCATCAATGCAATTTTATCTATATAAATCGTGTAAGTTATCCTGAATTTATAGTATTACATTCAAGCAAAGGACCACGTCCATCCAATCCAGGCAAAAGTTGTCCACCGAGCGTCAACTACGCATCTAACTAAAGAAAGAAGTTGGGTTTTCTAAACCCTTTCTTTACTTCAATAGGTTTTTTATGGACAAAATGACATGATGTGTTTTTTATACAAAAATGATAGTTGAATTTCATGTAATTAGGCCAAACATATGCCAATTTCGGCATGAGTACCAATATGTCATTGTTCATACGAGTTCCATGTTGAACAAACATGACGGATGATACCTTTAAAAGTGCATAAAAAGTCATTAGCTGACAATGTACAAACAATTAAGCCACGTCCTTTAAAAAGCTTGACAAGTCAACTGTAACACTTATTGTTATGAAATTGGGTAATATACGCTTATGTAATTTAAACTTTCCCTTTCTCAACTATCAGCATGGACTAACATTTGGCTCAGCAGCTGTTTGTGTTATGATTTTGTAAATATTTTCGCTTTGTGCATACATAACCAAGTTACATGTCTCTAGAACCCTATATACATTACACTTCCTCTGAATACGAGAAGCATTTCCTCTGCTGCAACAAGGAGGGAAAAGCAACTTAAATTCAGATCTGAATTTTCATTTTAAGGCTTCGTGCGAGTGCTGGTAAAAACAGGAAAATATGAATCGAGCTCAAGCCGATCTAGTATCTGTTGGGTAGCCCAGAGATATGAAGAGTGTCCGTCAATGAATTCTGTTACATCAACCTGAAAGGAAGAAAGAAAATAAGAGAAACCAAAGCTCGGAAAAGAAAGCAAAAGAAAGGGATAAAAGATGAAGGAATAACACTTGAAAGTGACTCACATTCTCAATTCCAGGAACATCGATAGGTTGAATTCCTGCTAACCCTTTTGTAAGGAGGCTGTTTAAAATGCGATTAGATTCTGTGTCAGAAGAGTTTGACTAGAAAGAATTTCTGGTAACAAACGACTCATTTAATTCTTAATGGTATATACTTCATTTATTCAATTTTTAGATATCAAGTTATAACATGACAAGTTTCTAAACTTAATTCATAAATACAGGCTATGCAAGAGAAATATCCAAAAAAGAATGCCAGCATCCACAAGAGCAATGCGAGGGGCACAAAAATTTTGCTCGCAATCATTGATTGGTGTTAAACATTTATTGCTTGAACCCACAGAATACCCAATTAAATACTGTCACCTAGGATTTTCTGAGCAAGATTTTGGGACCTTTTTGTGCTTCCTAGTATTGCTCTAGATAGATATAATGCATCCTAAAAAAAAATCTTGATTTACTTTAAGGAGTCTCAAGGTCATATTCTTAAGTGATTCTGCAGGTGAAAACAGAATACCTAGCACGGAATGCAATTCCAAGCATCCAATCATTTGTGGAATATGCATTTACAAATCTGCCGGCCACCACCTTCAAAACAAAGATGACTTTTAAACAGAAGAGCAGCAGATAACATGCTTAGAGATAAGAAAAAAAAAAGAAGACGACATAGAAATATTCATGAAAGTTGTATTTCTCAATTACCTTTCTAACAGATTCCCAGTTTTCATCTTTAATAGGAATTGGAGCCCCAAGGAGAACAACTCTTTCTACAAGTCCAGCTGTCAATTCAGGAGAAAAGCATTTAGTATTTTTCATACAAGTCAAAACCCACGAGCAGAAGTAACACCTCGGAACTGGTAAAAATTACCATTTTGTTCAGTTTCAGCCAAAACCTGAAGACATTTGAAAATCACTCGTGCTCCTAGCGAGAAACCTACTAGTGTAACTGGCCTGATATGTATAGAAGCCAATACTCAATATAATTAACTCCACAACTAGAACTTACTGAAACAATAATTAGCAGTGTTTTTTCTGGTTTTTATATTTTGTTATTGTTATTGTTATCGTTATTGTTTTTGTTATTGTTATTGGGTATTGGGTATTGGGTATTGGCCATTGGGTATTGGTATCGGTATTGGTATCGGTATTGGTATTGGTATTGTTATTGTTATTGTTTTGAGTTACCTGTGCCCTTGCAATCCCTTGAGTAAGACATCAGCAAGCAGCTTTCCCGCTTTATCAGATCTGAGAAAAGTGAAAAAAACATCTTAAGGAATTATAAGAGACTCGGTGAATACTTTCCTTAGTCTAAATAGAGCTGGTGGTCCAGATGGAGATCAATACAATGCAAATCAAGAGAAAATATTAACCAAAGTTTTACGACTATGGCCTTCAAGGAGCAGGAGAAATACCACCGAAGGGGCAGGCAGATATCTCCGCCCTTCCCCACCTCTGATTTTGAAAGAAAATATTTTTTGTTACAAGCTCAACACTAAAATGAAAATTTGCTTCAAAACTGTCCTTACTAGTATTACATTACTCCCTCCGTCCCAGCACACTTAGGAAATTTTGAAATGGCACGGGAATTAAGGAATATTATTATAGTATTAGGAGAGAGAATGAGTGGAAAAAGTATTGTGAGTGTGAAAAATTAAATAGGAGAGAGAATGAGTGGAGGGAATAGTAATTATAATGGTGTTGTGAGTATTAAAATAATGTAGGAGAGAGAATGAGTGGAGAGAATAGTGATTTAAGGTTTCCATTTTGGGAATTCTTAAGTGAAGTGGGACGCCCAAAATGGAAAGTTTTCTTAAGTGAGGTGGGACGGAGGGAGTATACTTTAACCAGATATTAGGATTCTTTAATTCATTATGTACTCAAATTTTTTCATTAAATGTGATTTTTATATTATTTTTATCACTATATTCAGAGGAAAGTACACATTTAATTCTTTGGTCGTGGTCCTCTTTTCCAACTTTTATTCACCAGTGCTATCAGATTGAAAATGGAAATCTGGACAGTAGTCTCCTCTTTCAATAATATACTCCTACTGAAAATATCACATGAAACCTGTCTACAGCAATAGTCCACTTGCTGTCAATAAGATCGGTGGCCGAAAGTAAAGTTGCAGGCCAAGCCAATGCTGCAAAAAGTGAGCTCAACACCGTCAGCATTGCACCTCGTGTCATCAACTCCATTGCAAGTCCTGCAACATGTATTGCCATTGTGAACATTATGCAGTAGTGCTATAACTCCAAAAGCTAATAAATAGGGTCAAATAATTACGTGAAGTAAGCCAATCCTGAATTGCAGTGCTCACAGCAATTAGATTCTTGGACTCCCATTGCAATATATACCTAAAGAGAAGGGGTTGTGAGAATTTTGGAGACATAATTTGTAAGCATGGATAAAAAGCCTCTGCCATTGGTGTTCTTCTTTCAATATTTTAGTTTAAATAAAAACCAGAATACAGGTAACAAATTCATCATGTCAAGCACTTCCAGTTGAGCCCGTTGCATTAAATGAAATTGCATGGAAATATCAAATGGACTGGTGGAACTAAATAATACTCCCTCCATCCATAAAGATATTCCTATTTGCCATTTTTGTTTGTCCCAAAATGATAGTCTCATTTCCAAAATTGTCAAGTTAAAATCATTGAACTTCCAAATTACCAACCAAGGAAGAAGAGGAAGAGAGGAGAGGATGAGAGGCAATCATGAAATAATAGAGTAATAAGTAAACCTCATTAAGGTTAGTGATGGAAATGAAGATAGGTTGTTAAAATGTCTGAATAATCAAATGGGACTATCATTGTGGGACGAAGGGAGTACTAAGATGTTTGGTAACATTTGTCTATATCATATAACAACAAACTCTTCTGCTAGTATCTGATGCATATACGCAGCTTTGAGCTTTGAGCTTTGAGGGGCACATAGAATATACTAATTTGGACTTCTATAAATCCAACACTAAGATTCTAAAAATTATATTTAATCACGAGGCTTCAAGCAGAAAGCAACATTTAGAATTGCAGTGGTACTTCAGTGTATTTAAAGGAGATACAGTTGCTAAGACTGACCATAAACCCTATCTTGGAGATGTTTACACACAAGCAATGGTGCATGTTAGACTCCAATAAATTCCAGAAACGTCAAGGCATACTACAAATCAGAGGTATTCTCACTGGCATAATTGTTTGAATTCATAATTCCCATTAGTTATTTCAGTTTCATAGATGATCTCTAGGATGTAACTTTCAGTCAAAAGAACAAGCATAACCTGTCCTTCAGATAAAGCAAAGAGAAAAAGAAAAACATTTAAAAAAATATTGGATAAGTTACATTCTTGTAGATAAATGTAAAATGTACTAGAAACAAACTAATCCATTCTTGCAATGGCCTTGAAGATTCAAGAAAGAAAAAAAAAGGAATGTCTCTAAAGTTCTTTTCTTCTCACATCAAGATTACGCACACTAAGTACAAAAAGGTGAAACTGAATGATGGAGATCGACAAGGAAATAGAATCTCAGCATTGAAAAGGTGGCTAAGGCATAGCTTACCTTTCCAGGTTATCATCTTGTCCTTCCCAAGGCTTTATAAAATCATCTTCTTCAAAAACAAATCCTGACATCGAGATCTCAACAGCCAGCCGCTGATAACATACGGATAAATGATGAGAGTTTCTTTAATAATAAGTGGAAAGCAGATTGGAAAATATGACAAACAGAAACACTAAAAGATGCAAAGACTGGCACAGACCCGAAAAATAATCTGATGTTGCTAACATAAATAAAGTCTAGAAAACTAAGCCAGAAATTATGAATAGAAACGAGAACAA
The DNA here is from genome assembly GCA_022495995.1 of Adenophora triphylla var. japonica. NCBI lineage: Eukaryota > Viridiplantae > Streptophyta > Magnoliopsida > Asterales > Campanulaceae > Adenophora > Adenophora triphylla. The sequence continues at coordinate 283,751 of JAFEMH010002881.1, forward strand.
CTGCAGATCTAGTGAAATAAAGGGAGGGGGACTCACGCCTTGATTGTGGTTTTCCCCTATAGCTTTGAACTCAAATTCATCAACACTTCCTGTTCTCCTAGCCATTTTGGTTCCGGTAAGTCCAGCTCCAGCAGCTGGATGGGTGGAAGTGTTAGTCTGGTTATGTGTATCAAACCGAAAATCATAAGGGATAAAAAGGTTTATGGAAACATATACTCCCTCCGTCCCATGTGAGTGTGTGTACCAAAATTTTGGGTACAATAATTAAGGAAAAGTAATAAAATAAAGAAAAGTAGAGAAAGTGGAGGAGGTGTTGCGAGTATGATAAGTAAAATAGGAGAGAGAATGAGTGGGAGGAATAGTAAGTGGATTGTTGTTTTGAGTATGACAAGTGGGTCCCATTAAATATAAAATAAAAAAAACTTTGCCATTTTGGGAAGTACACACACACGTGGGTCGGACGAAAAAGGAAATAAGTAAACACTCATGTGGGAAGGAGAGAGTATTAAAGTATTTGACCTAAGATCATGAGAGATGAAAAGGATTATGTTGCTCTTTATATATAACACTTAATTATCAAACAACATTCCAGCCGCTGGAATGCAAGCATTAAACTCCCTATTCTAATTTGTTAATAGATAGTGATCTGGTCAAAGAAAAAAAAACTCCATATGAAGATGATGATCTCTTTGTCTAGCAAAGAATGCTTCTATTTCAAATCAAGCATGAACTAATCTCTAATCCGATCGCATGACAGATTATTTCAACATAAAACAATGTTTGGAGAATTATACTCAATAATGTATCTTTTTCCTCTTTCAGGAAATTCTGGTGACTCGCCGACTCCTGTTTCGATAGCTGTCAATCAATCCAAGTCAATGGACGGTACTCTTTATTTATTAGAAAATATTTTCTCAAAAAAAAAGGATAATCCAAAATAAACGAGTAAAATTCCCGGTACGAAATCTGTAATCTGTGGTCACCTCCAAATGATGCAGCCACTGCAACAGACCCTGCAACACTGCCTGCAGCAGTTGCAACGGCAGCAAAACCACTTGCTCCAATCACAGGGATAATAGTACCCAATGTTGGTGCTAAAGCACCGAAACCTGCAGCAATTGCTGGAGCAGCTAAACCTGTTGAAGAAGAACATGTAAGAACAGGCCTTCATGCCATCATTCCATGTTTAAATATGGCAATTTTAAATTTAAACTTATTGTGAGATACCCAGAAACTCATACCCCCAGTGATCGCCATCAAGGCTCCACCAGTTATCGCAGCAGCACCTATGATACCTCCACGTTTCCACTTTGCCCATGAGCTTTTTGGCGTTCCATTTTCCTCTTCTTTTGCTTCTTCCTCTTTCAGTATAGCCATTGCAGAGCAAGCAACAATAATCTCAATAGCTTCCTGCCATAGGAGATCTCTCTGAGATAAGGAAATGTAGACATGATATTGACGTCAAAAGAAGGAACATCATTATAGAAAAAATCATAAAACAATGCTCGGTTGGATAACAAGTATGTAGTATAATTGCCTAGAGCACCATTGACCAAAGATAATTGAGCACCGATGAAACCAATCCGTTTTCATTCCAAAAAAGGAACCGAATGATTCTAATCATCCTAAATTCCAACTTTAGGATATGCCATTTATTGAAGCAAGAAAAGGTCACCAAAAGTACAAGTGTTTACCTATACGTTATAGTAAGCAGGCCAAAGTCTTATGTTATCATGAACAAGCAATCATAGCGCACATAGTGTGTGCAAGTAAACAAAAACTTTTTTACAATTCAAGATTTGAAAATTTTATTAATGCTTTTTGTCCCAATAAATTTGTTTAACGCTGAGGGGCCGTTTGGTAGCCCTTCTTAGGAGCGGATAGGAATATTAGTCCAATAAGCTTGATGTTTGATAGATTAAATGCAATCGGAGTAATAATCCTAACAACCCGGATAAGGCCTCTTATCATCTCTTATCCCCTTCATATTTATCCCAAAAAAAGGGTGGTATTATTAATCCCTGGATTAATAATCTCTTCACTATTAATACGGGTTAATCCTATCAGGCTACCAAACGAGCCCTGAAAGTTTTAGCTGTAGAAAAAAAATATAGGCTGGAGGGAAACAAAAATGAAATGATAAGCACAAAAGGGAAATAAAAAAATGAGGGTTCGTTGGGGGGAAATAGGAAGATTGTCAAGGAGTTCACTAAACTCCTCTCCCTTTATAAGTAGTACAGATTTGCCAGCAACAGGTTAAAATATAACTTAAGGTAGGGGATATTCACTTATATTTTCATTATGAATATTGATATATTGATGGTTCACGGAGACAGATACTTCATCAATTCAAGTAAGACAAACTAGTGGACCAAAAAAATTCAAAGATAGAAACTTCAGATCCAAAATAAAAGACAAAACAATCAAAGACTTGCTTGTTCATCATGAAAATCAGCAAAGATGTCAGGTAATCCAAAAGTTGTAATAATAATAATTAAATGACAATAAAAAAAATCCACGCCGCAGAAGTCTTACCCTGATATAGCATTCGTGAATATCATGTGCAGATGATTTTACCAAAGTACGGAACTAAACTAGATTTAATTAATACGTTGAGATAAATTATTCAACAAATATGGGAAGTATGTGAATATTGTGAACATCATGTAATAGTGCATATGATTTGAAAGCATCATTTTCACATACAAATAGGCTTGCTAGGAATACTTTGTCTGGCTCAAATCCAATTCAAGAGAGTGATGTTCACATAATTAGCTTCACCCTAAAGATAATTCTCCCTCCGTCCCAATTGAAGAAGTCACTAGACTCATTGTGCAAATTATGTAAAATACCCTACCATTCTGTGGCCAAAATTTCAAGTTGATTCAATTGACATGATTATTCTCAAACACATATCCAAATGGTGTTAAGGACAATATTTCAAGAGTAGTTCCAAAAAGTGGAAATGTAGATGTTCAATTGGGACAAAGTAAAAAAGGAATGTGTACCCCTTCAGTTGGGATGGACGAATATCACTTCTGTAACAGATATTATACCCAAATAGATGCACAGTGAGTCTATCCTGTATGTGCGGTGCACCCTAGAAGATTGCAGTTAGCAGAAAGAGAAGAAAGTGAATTTGAATGGTGATTTGCAAAATAAAATGTCTTACCTACGCTCTCATGTTGTTAGGTTATATCATGCTATGGGGTTTAGTTCATTCTTAACATGCAAATCGGTCAATCCCAACAAAGTAACATGGAATAGAAACAGACAAGGTTAAAAAAGACTAATGTCATAGATTATCAGTTACCGGAAACTTAAGTAACTTCAATAGGTGTGGCTTATCTCATCACCAACATTAAGCAAAGAATTAAATGATTAACTGATAACTGAAGACTTGTACTACCTACGTCCTGAAATGAATGTCCAAAAATATTTCAAATTTATTCTAGATCAAGAGTAAAACTGAAATTTTTTGGACATTCATTTTGGGATGGGGGAGTATATATTTACTAGATGTCAAGACAAACCATTTTAATCCACTTGACATTGAACCAGGCAGCCAGCAACCGCAAAGCAACACGATGCCGAGCATCATACCCCTTTTGCCGTCGTTTAGATTTCTTCTTATCTTCCGGCATATCTGCCAGACAAGCTGAAAGAAGCTCATACAGCACGGCTACTTTCCTCTGATAACCAAGCATCATTACCTCTTCAAATGGCTTTTCATCAACTTTGATGCCAGATTCTGTGGGTGCCGGCTTAATGCTAGGTGGCTCGGAATCCTTCTTTTCAATGTACTCATTTGCAAGTTTGCAAGCTGCCTCCTCGTTTTGCTCACCTGCAACTTCAGCCTTTGCTTGAATCTCATTGACAGAAAACCTTTCCCGGCGGTCATGCACATATTCACGATGCTTTTCCTTTTTAGACTCGAAGTCAACAGAAGTTGTTTCAATGCTTGATTCCATAGCATCAACAGCTTTAGATAAGGCAAGTTCCTTATCTGCTCCTTCTGAAGAAGTATTATCACCTTCTTCTGAGAGTAACCTTAAAAACTGTGATAAGAAGAGTTATTTATCGCAAGAATATGAAAATAAATTTAAGTAGCACATGATCAAGCAATTTCCTAAATGATGCAATTTCCTAAGTGCGAAACATATATATTCAAAGTTCTATACTAATCCAGGAAAAGCAGTATGTCTACGATAGATAAAGAAGAAACTAAAATATTGTAAATCTTTAGTTCTTGAAATGCACAAATATTACAGATTCTACCTCCCATCCCTGCCACAACCCATATACCCCATACCCCTTCTCCCACCTCCCAACCACTAAAAAGTTGGAAAATTTGGGTATATTGTATCAATTATGAATGCAAACAAGGGAGCAGAGCATCTCCCTCATAATATGCATTATGCAAAAAGAACATGAATAAAGTTGGAGGCTGGAGGTCACAATGTCGACAAAGATTCTGCGACGCCATCCTCATAGACCTGTAACAAAGTCATTATACTCCTTATAATAGGGCTAACATTACAAGCGATAAATTTCCAAAAAAAATAAATTTTAATTGTGAATATAAGATAATCAGAAAAGGAGTTATCATTGAAAGTGAATATTTGATAAAGCAACATAAAAGAGAGACTTAGACACATTTTCAGTAGTTATAAAACCCTCTAGGAACGATATTCTCAAGTTAGAAGCTTAACGGTTGAGCAATGGTAGCAAATATTTAGTAACTACACAACTGAGAGAAAAATACAATATGATCCACATGTGCAACCCAAAGATAAAACCCAAATGAGCTTGGAGCTACTTGTGTAACGACCCTAACCCTAGGCACTAATTTAGCATCATTTTGTGTGCTTTTAATATTATTGTTAATATTATGTGTTCATTTTTTTATATACTTGATTTCGTATATTAGGATAAAATGATAAGGAAATAAAATAATATTCTAGGGGAAATATAAAAATAGAAAATAAATAAATTAATAGGATGGAGTGGTAATAAAATGGACAAATAAAATATTTTGGGTTGGGAGTGTTATTTAAAAATTTTGAAAGAGTTCTTCTTGTAGGGGACCATTCCCCTAAAATCCTCCCCTTCTTCCTTAAAAGTCAAGACACCCCCCATACCTCCCATACTTTTCCCCTTAACTCTACCATCCTCCTTCTTTCCTTCTTCATCATTCTCTCTTTCTCCCTTATCATTTTCCATGGATACTCTCCATGGAAAGCCTCATCTCTCAAGATCCTCCTAAGCTCATTTCTTCTCCATTTTCAAAATAAGTTGTACTTTTGTGCTTGGAACATCAAGGGGAGTTTAGCAAGCTCAAGAAATCCATAATCCATCTCCTAGTCTAAGGTGAGTTATTATGACTTTCCTTCCTCTAAATGTTCATGAGATATATATTGTTGTTATTGTTGTTAAAATGCTTATTGGATGCTTTGGAAACTTTCTTGAAATGGAGGAATTGGTTAAGGTCATAGGAAAATGTTGTTGTTCTTGGAAGTGTTAAAGAATGGAAGAAATGAGTGGAGTTAGATTTAGAGAATGAAAACTTGAAATGGGTTAGTTAAATGGGTGAAGTTAGTTTTAAAGGAATTAACTTGAAATGTGTTGGGGAATGGGTTGGAAATCTTGTGGAAATAATCTAGGTTTATGCTAATTTGGGTTAATTAAATTAAGAAATTAAACTTGGAATGTGATAGTGAAATGAGTAGAGATTCAAGGGGTAAATGATATAAGAATAAATCATTTTGGGGTCACATGGTTTAGTAGGAGAGTTATGAGTTAGTAAGTTCTCTAAGATCACCAAATTTGAGCATGCTTGGGTTTAGATTTGATTCATTTGAAATCTGGAAAAATCGCATGGTGGGCGGTCGCCCAAGGGAGCTGGGCGGTCGCCCATAACCACAGAAATTTCCCTTCATCTAACACTTGCTTGGGCGGTCGCCCATACCCTCGGGGCGGTCGCCCATGTCGGCAGAATTAGTGTCCAGTTTCCTTTCCTACTGAATTTTCACTAGTAACCTCCGGGCCTGATCCTTAACCAATTTAAAGTAGTGGAACCTAACCTTTCCGGAATATGAATTTAATCCTTTTAACCTAGGTTAAAGTAGATTACTTGGCCACTTAATAACACCTTAAATGGGTTAAATTGGAACTAAGGAAGCACTTTAAATACGACTCAGGAATTGTTCGACAATCTTGTTTGGACTCATTGATATATTTCGATATAAATGCTAGGATTCCCTACTTTGGAATTCCTAAATTGTTTTGGGATTGGTTCAAATATTTATAGCCGTTGTGCTAATATGTTGAATACTTGTTATAGTATTTCTATCTTTACGATATTCTATTGTTGTAGGATTCCCTACTTTGGAATTCCTAAACTGTACTTGTTGAAACAAAGATTTATAGCCGTTGTGCTAATATGTTGAATACTTGTTATAGTATTGCTATCTTCTTGATATGCTATTGTGGTATGTATCCCTACTTTGGATCATACAATGTTTGGTTAAGCAAGTATGTTATTACTGTGCTTAGTTATGAAAATCCAGCTGGTATTTGTTGTTGGGCAATGTTATGGAATTATAATGGCACCGAGCCAAGTTCATTATAATTCATACATTGGTAACCCAGTTTTGTCCCCCTTGTGTGGGATTAGTGGGCTAGCATCTCTTTTTGAGGTAGATGGTCTAGTTTCACTGGGGATATGACTGTGTGTCAGAATCCCTATGGTACTGTTATTGTTCATGGTTCCGGAACCGCTTCATCAACTGTTGCTGCTTCTTGGATGTGTATATCCTTTTGGAGATGAAACCTTGGCTTAGTATCCTTCTAAGTGTTACTTTATCGTACTTATGTGTTGTGATATATTCATGATGAGCTGGTCGTTGTTTCCAACCGGTATGGGACGGTTGGCGGCAGGGAGCCTCTCTGATTATGTGGATATGTCTTTTGATGTGTTGCATCTTATTTGGCATCTTGCTGCATTCATAATAGCTTGCTGAGATTTATTCTCACCCCTCTGCCTTTAATGTTTTTAGATTCCGAGACAGGCGGACCGGCCAAGTAAGGGCGGTGAGGAGTTTGGAAGTAATATTTTGAGAATTGTCGGGGTATGATTAGGTTGGCGAAGAAAGTGTATTTTGGTATAGTTCATTTAAATAGTTGTATTTATAAACATTAATTTTATGTTATAACCGATGTCTTTTTGTAACTAAAACAGTTTATTACTTTCAAAGTTGGTCAACTCTTTTCCATCATAGAAAGGTGTAGAATTAATTTGAAATAGTTATGATAATTGTGTTTATGTTTGAAAGTTAAATCAAAGTTTTAAAAGTCAAGGAAATTTGGGTTAGTTTGAGGACGCTCCAGCTCGGGACACGTGTTGGTTCCGGGTCGGGGTCTTCACAGTTGGTATCAGAGATCGGTTAGAATTCTCGGGGTAGAGTCTAGCTGAGTGAGAGTGTGTGATAACCGACGTCGAGAGTATTATGCAGGAATTTGTTCAATGACAGAAAACGATAATGACCAACCAAAGAATCAAGGAAATGTGAGCAATATGGAGAGATAGATTCCTCCACAATCATTTGAGGTATATTGCCTGTCTCCGGAGTTAGGATTCATACTTTTATAAAGTCACGATCATTCGTTTTCATGTGGCATTACATTTCATTTTTATTTGCATAAATGGCCGAGAGTTGCCTTATGTACTGGAGGTTCTACTCCGATGAGAGAGTACCTCGAATCATCCTTGATTATCATGATAGTTGTGATTAAGTGGGCATGGATTGCCGGTGGATATGGTAGATATGCCAATCCGTGAATTATTGTTATATTGACCTGAATTGATTGAGTGGTTGTTGTGTTTGGGGAGGACTGTCGCAAGAAGCGAGTCTCCTTATCTATGTTTGATTTGCCTCCGTGTGTGGTTGAGGCGGATAAGTCATTAATTTCTATTATGTCATATATGTATAAATGTCGAAGGTATGGCCTAAGGAATGTGAAGGTTATTTGGGTTATGTGTTATAATTGATTAAAAGACACTTGAATTCTCTCATGTATCGGTGGTAATTGAATTGGTGAGCTCTTAGTTGAGGTTAGGTATATGGCCTAATTTAGAGTGGTTTATGGTTGTATAACTTGCATGAGTATTTATACATTGGTGTCTCATGGTGGAGACTAGATATATGAGACTAGTATTGAAAGTGATAGTCTAAGTGGGATTATATGGGTTATAAAATATCGCGAGTACGAGATCTTATGGAACTGATATATCTTTGCCTAATGTGCTATAAGTATATTCTCTAATGAGAGATTGATCGTATTCTTGCTACTAATTTGAATAAGGAATCAGATATTCTTGTAGGTGATATCACCCTATAAGTTGACTAAGTGGTGTTTTCCATGTGAGTTTCAAAATGGGTTTTCATCGTGTATCATACCAGATATTGAGGTTTTGAATTGCTATAAGGTACTATTTTGGTATTCGGATTCCTAGATAGAGGACACTAATTGGGATGATGGAATTGATGATTCATCTTGGGAAATTATTTGATAAAGAAGATAATTAGCTTAGCGAATCTCCGTAAGGATAAATTAGTACTATATTTAGAAAAGATGATACTTGGTGGTTAATTATAGATTATGGAGATCTCAAATTAGTAACTGTGAAGAATAAGTATTCGTTATCACTTGTTGATGATTTGTATGATCGATTTTTGAAACTAGTAGGATACTCAATGGTTATTAGTTGAATTTTTCGGAGTGTTACAATTACGGTTGAATATTTGCTTTAAGGATATACTTAAGACAACATTTATATCTAGTATGACCGTTTTGATTTGTGGATTGTGTATTAGTTATGGAGAGGTAAATAGGGTAAATGCGAAGAAGTATAATAGTTGTAATTATTGGTGGATTATAAGATCAACTTCAGGAATTGATAATATATGTATATGGTTGTTTTGAGAGACGATTATCATTAGTTGAGAAAATAAAATGAGGATGAATCTTATGGGAAGAAAGGATACTTTAGGATGATTACACCCTATAGGTCGATTTAGTTGCGTGACTCATATGATGGATTAATGTGATGCTTGGGAGATATGGCGTTATGCGGATTTTGAGTTTGTTGATGGTTATCGAGAGGTAAGTTAGTTTACACTGTTAATGTTTAATTGCAATTTGGGGATGATTGATCTATGTGAGTTCCAAGTATATTTTTATTAGGAGATCATGGTAATTGATCGGAAACTTGAGGTATGCAATACGTTGTTACTAAGTGCAATACCAATATCAAAGGTAAGGAATAGATGACTTACATTAAGTAAAAGTGTTGAATATTCAACTTAAGGAATTAATGAATTGAGGATGATTTACCTAGTTCATTATCTTAATGAATGTTTCAGTGTTATTTATCGAAGAAGGTAATAGTATTGCGAGATTGTGTTTTCTTATAGAGAATTTAACTAAGTATAAATATTATGAGTGGTGGCTACACTATAAATAGAGGTCAAACAAGAATATTATGTTAGAATTGTTTTAAATGTGTTTTAAAACTTTGGATTGAATATTGAACTTCGGTACAAGCAATTGTGCCCTTCGGGGATAGTTGATTTAGTAAGATCAGTGAACCGTTTTTGTATACATTAATATCTGTGAGTAATTTGATTATCTACCGCTGGTATGGGACGGTTGTAGATAATTAGATCACTCGAGTTAGTTTTGTTAGCTTATCAATCTTTTGAAATTTTCTTAAAATTTTGAGTGGTTTAGTTAATTAAAACTGGTATGGGACAGTTTTAAATAAATAAACCATTCAAGTATCACTGGATCTCTTTTATCTATCCTTTGGAATTCTGAAAAATGTTGCAAATTTTTGAAAGACATGTTATATTAAAGTTATAGTTCGTAAGCAAGTAAAAATAGCAACCTAGTTTCCCTATAGTGATTGATTATATTAAAGTTTTGATCCAAGAAATGATTTGATATATGGTGGGTTTATTAATATGTCGGTCGCAGTAGAATCGGTTTTTGTATTGGAGTTGGATCGGCTCCGTTGTGGGCGGCCAACCATTTGATTTGAATATTGATCTGTCACTGGACCTGAACATAATTAGAGCATTGAATTGTGAGATATGGTTAATTAATATTCCGTTCATGGAATCAGAGTCTTATTAGCATTTTCATATTTATTATTCCAAAGGCAATTGTTTAATGTTGTATTATGAGAACTACGGATAAGATAATTGAACTTACTCGCTTCAAGTGAGTCAAGACATAAAGTAGTTTGGTCACGAATGTGAAAATCGGATATTGACGCTAGAAGATTTATTAAATATTTCGAGTTCTAGATTGAACTTGAGAGTATTATCAAGATGGATTTTGTGATTGGGTTACCTTGGAAGTAAAAAGGAGTATGTTGTTTGGTTATAGAAAGTTGATTGTATTTTCTACTCATTGTATATGTATATAGTGATGAGATTCTTTGATCAAGTCCTCATATATGTTAGGGGATAGTTTGACTGTATAAATCCTATAGTATTAAATGGATTGTATAGACATCAATTGGGGAAGGTCCTTTTGGAATGTATTGAATGTTATTAAGTTTAACCTTGTGAAAAATTTGAGGAATCGTTACTTATTGTTGAGGATATGATACGGGCATGTACAATGGATGTTAGTAGCCGATAGAAGTATGGTTACCAAATGGGTTGGGTATGTATAATATCAGTTATCATTCTAGCATTGAGATAAAACCTTATGAGGTGTGGTTCGGGAAGAAAATATCGATCTCTAATTTGTTGGGGTAAGGTTAGTGAAGCAAGGCTTAAGATAAATTGGCGCCAAAGTTTGTTAATCCATTTGAAGCCTTAGAAAAGGTTAGTGATTTGAATTATAGACTGGCTTGGAGCTGCTTATAGAATATTTGAAATTTGTAATGTAATATTATAATGTAATTGGTGACATAAGTGGTAAGACTTTTATTCATTTATATTTTTATTGAGGTCGTGAAATTTCGGGTTAGTGATAATTGTGTGGTATTCTTGAAACATTAAGTGTAATATCGTATTATTAATGGAATTAAAAATCTTGGGGAAGAATCACAGCATTGAAGAGACTATTTGGGAATCGGAGTCTGAGGTATACGTAAGTAATCGAGGCTGGTTGAATATTTAGGTAAGTTTTTTTTTAAAAAATTCGGGACGAATTTTCTTTAAGGGGGAGTGAGTGTAACGACCCTAACCCTAGGCACTAATTTAGCATCATTTTGTGTGCTTTTAATATTATTGTTAATATTATGTGTTCATTTTTTTATATACTTGATTTCGTATATTAGGATAAAATGATAAGGAAATAAAATAATATTCTAGGGGAAATATAAAAATAGAAAATAAATAAATTAATAGGATGGAGTGGTAATAAAATGGACAAATAAAATATTTTGGGTTGGGAGTGTTATTTAAAATTTTTGAAAGAGTTCTTCTTGTAGGGGACCATTCCCCTAAAATCCTCCCCTTCTTCCTTAAAAGTCAAGACACCCCCCATACCTCCCATACTTTTCCCCTTAACTCTACCATCCTCCTTCTTTCCTTCTTCATCATTCTCTCTTTCTCCCTTATCATTTTCCATGGATACTCTCCATGGAAAGCCTCATCTCTCAAGATCCTCCTAAGCTCATTTCTTCTCCATTTTCAAAATAAGTTGTACTTTTGTGCTTGGAACATCAAGGGGAGTTTAGCAAGCTCAAGAAATCCATAATCCATCTCCTAGTCTAAGGTGAGTTATTATGACTTTCCTTCCTCTAAATGTTCATGAGATATATATTGTTGTTATTGTTGTTAAAATGCTTATTGGATGCTTTGGAAACTTTCTTGAAATGGAGGAATTGGTTAAGGTCATAGGAAAATGTTGTTGTTCTTGGAAGTGTTAAAGAATGGAAGAAATGAGTGGAGTTAGATTTAGAGAATGAAAACTTGAAATGGGTTAGTTAAATGGGTGAAGTTAGTTTTAAAGGAATTAACTTGAAATGTGTTGGGGAATGGGTTGGAAATCTTGTGGAAATAATCTAGGTTTATGCTAATTTGGGTTAATTAAATTAAGAAATTAAACTTGGAATGTGATAGTGAAATGAGTAGAGATTCAAGGGGTAAATGATATAAGAATAAATCATTTTGGGGTCACATGGTTTAGTAGGAGAGTTATGAGTTAGTAAGTTCTCTAAGTTCACCAAATTTGAGCATGCTTGGGTTTAGATTTAATTCATTTGAAATGCTGAAAATCGCATGGTGGGCGGTCGCCCGAAGAGCCGGGCGGTCGCCCATAACCACGTAAATTTCCCTTCATCTAACACTTGCTTGGGCGGTCGCCCATACCCTTTGGGCGGTCGCCCGTGCCGGCGTAATTAGTGTCCGGTTTCCTTTCCTACCGAATTTTCACTAGTAACCTCCTGGCCCGATCCTTAACCAATTTAAAGTAGTGGAACCTAACCTTTCCTAATATGAATTTAATCCTTTTAACCTAGGTTAAAGTAGATTACTTGGGCCACTTAATAACACCTTAAATGGGTTAAATTGGAACTAAGGAAGCACTTTAAATACGACTCAGGAATTGTTCGACAATCTTGTTTGGACTCATTGATATATTTCGATATAAATGCTAGGATTCCCTACTTTGGAATTCCTAAATTGTTTTGGGATTGGTTCAAATATTTATAGCCGTTGTGCTAATATGTTGAATACTTGTTATAGTATTTCTATCTTTACGATATTCTATTGTTGTAGGATTCCCTACTTTGGAATTCCTAAACTGTACTTGTTGAAACAAAGATTTATAGCCGTTGTGCTAATATGTTGAATACTTGTTATAGTATTGCTATCTTCTTGATATGCTATTGTGGTATGTATCCCTACTTTGGATCATACAATGTTTGGTTAAGCAAGTATGTTATTACTGTGCTTAGTTATGAAAATCCAGCTGGTATTTGTTGTTGGGCAATGTTATGGAATTATAATGGCACCGAGCCAAGTTCATTATAATTCATACATTGGTAACCCGCTTTGTCCCCCTTGTGTGGGATTAGTGGGCTAGCATCTCTTTTGAGGTAGATGGTCTAGTTTCACCGGGGATATGATGTGTGTCGAATCCCTACGGTACTCAAGTATTGTTCATGGTTCCGGAACCGCTTCATCAACTGTTGCTGCTTCTTGGATGTGTATATCCTTTTGGAGATGAAACCTTGGCTTAGTATCCTTCTAAGTGTTACTTTATCGTACTTATGTGTTGTGATATATTCATGATGAGTTGGTCGTTGTTTCCAACCTATGGGGACGGTTGGCGGCAGGAGCCTCTCTGATTATGTGGATATGTCTTTTGATGTGTTGCATCTTATTTGGCATCTTCCGCATTCATAATAGCTTGCTGAGATTTATTCTCACCCCTCTCCCTTTAATGTTTTTAGATTCCGAGACAGGCGGACCGGCCAAGTAAGGGCGGTGAGGAGTTTGGAAGTAATATTTTGGGAATTGTCGGGGTATGATTAGGTTGGCGTAGAAAGTGTATTTTGGTATAGTTCATTTAAATAGTTGTATTTATAAACATTAATTTTATGTTATAACCGATGTCTTTTTGTAACTAAAACAGTTTATTACTTTCAAAGTTGGTCAACTCTTTTCCATCATAGAAAGGTGTAGAATTAATTTGAAATAGTTATGATAATTGTGTTTATGTTTGAAAGTTAAATCAAAGTTTTAAAAGTCAAGGAAATTTAGGTTAGTTTGAGGACGCTCCAGCTCGGGACACGTGTTGGTTCCGGGTCGGGGTCTTCACAACTTGCAATGACCACGTTATATCATCTCTATCCTTTGAATTTCCAAACCCCCATCCAATCAGCGAGATCTGTTTCAAACTTCAAAACAATTAGATTATAGGTACACTGGTTTCACACAACATCATCAGGCATATAACAGTAGCACTCAAAGTCCAAGGCATTACCACCTTACCAAAATAGTGACATGAATGAAACCTTCAGTAACAATCTCACAAAATGATTGCGAGTCAGATGTAACTAGCAGGCTTTGCAGTCACACAAGAATCTAGGTGGAAACTGTAATGAAACTGATGATTACGAGTCCGATTCGCCATAGGGGGAATATGGGAACATATGCAGATCCCCTTTTAAAAAAGAGAATGAAAAAAAACTGATGATTACAGCTAATATGTTGAGTGTTACATTCTATAGGTTCCATACAAAGAATGAGCACATACCCGATGACTAAAGAATTTGAAACATCAAAAAAGCAATCACCTATCTCTTTATGTGTTGAAAAGTGTAGATCAATAGCCCTTTCTTCTCATATTTTTGAATCACTTACAGTTCCAAGTGCCTGTTCTCAGCAAACTCAGTTGTTACTTCCCTGCAGCATAATGCTAGTGGTGGATGGGCAATGTGCGATATTACTTGGGCACCCCACATTCTCTCTTTTATATTAACACTTGGGCTTCCAGGTTATTTTCGATAAAATGTTGTCTCGCTTAGTTCTTACTGCCATTAGTTTAGCTGACAACAATTTGACAGTGTTATCACCTAGATAACTACAAGTTGCATGCACATCAAACTAGCTTGTTAAAAGGAACCCTCATGAATGAGAACATCATAATTGCAAATACATGTTTTACCTTTGTTATGAACATGTGCAGAGGCAGAATCAGCTGCATTTGTGACTCTTCTGTCTATAAGCAGCTGTGAAATTAAGAAGATACAGGTGAAATGGCCTCGATAAAAAAAAAAATATAGTTCTGTTCTAGGCGATACTAACCAAACCAACTTCGGTTGCCCAACATTTTATACCATTAACAAACTGGGTATACCGAGTCCACAACAATTTCATTTTCTAAGGAAAGAGGGATTAAATAAATAAGAGACAGCAAAATTTTCTTTTCAACATTTTATATGTCACTCAATCAAATGTCGAAGACACTTAACTGCTTCACCGAACCTTATTTCATTATATGACAAACATCATTTTTCTTAATATTAATTGGCCAATGATCACTTAGCCTTCGCTTTTCTCCCATCAATAGTCATGAACAAATAACATAGACAACAATGTTTTATCTAGCATATGCTTAGTCAATCATCATGATTATAACACAGGATGAGTTTGACGTAGTGCTATTGTAGTTGAAAATGCACAAGTTTCTCATATCTAGGCCTAACACTAATCATACATCCACCTCCATCATCAATCGTGTAGTTAATCAAACAGATGCAGGGTTTATACACTGGAACCAAAAAAAATTCCTTCACTCATAAAAAAATTTCTTCAACATATTGATATTCATGAATATCTTCACTAGCCAGGATACTCCTACAGCTCAACATATTTTTTCACATAGGGTCGAAAATGTATTTGAAAACATATAAAGCTAAATTACTGAACTCAACCTACATATTTAACAAAACAATAATACTCCCTCCATGGGTATGTCCCTAGACAGTTTCTAATTTCTATAAAAAGTAGTCCCAAAATGAGTGTCCATTTTAAGGAAGGTACAAACTTCAACATTAACATATATCATATTCCAATGTATATGTCTACAAGGTGTATAGAAAGGGCACTTATGTACATTTGCTTCTAAAATTGATTATTTGTGCCTTTTATCCCTCAAAGTCAAAAAAGGTAACTCATTTAGGGATGGATTGGGTACATTCCATGATAACAGAAAATGAAAATAACAAGCAACCTCCTCATGCTGTAACCCAAGGAAAGAAAAAATAACGAACAGTGAAACAGCACAATTTCTCCCCTGAAAAAAATAACTACAAGAACTCATAGATCCCAGTTATAATTACAGTAATGCGTAAACATACAAGGCTGAGACTGGAAGAGAAAAACCTGAATGCCGACACAGATTGGCAAGTCTGTTTGCGTTTCTTGCATGTCTCCTGAATTTTTCTTATCTGTGTACGCAGAGAAACCAGCACACCCATACTTGAAATCAGCAAGGCTCCTACCTTCTTTTGCAGCTTCCATTCTCCAACAAAGTAGCAATTCCCTAATCATCAAAACAAGAAATATACTTCCCACCGGTTGGAACTTTATAAAATCTTTACCATGTAAATGTGTGTACAAATTAAAAGTAAAAATGGCGTAATCAGGAGGCACATGTATATGCATATCAATTAATAGCAATACATGGAACTCAACAAAGACTTGTATCTACTTAGCAGCTGTGTGGATTTATTTTGGTCCACCCTGCTTTGCCAGGAAGAATCTTCCAGCAACCAACAAGTTGTCAAGTGTGTTTTAACTGTCTCCATCTTGAAGTCCTCAGTAAATTACTCTCTCCATCCCTAAATGAATGTCGAAAAAAGTTTCAAATTGGCTCTTGATCAAGAGCATTTGAAAAAAAAAAAAATCGACATTCATTTATGGACAGAGGGAGTACAATTTAGTGTTAGTCCAACGGTATTTCCAAATACAGGTAACTTCATCCGAAAAATGAATAGATGAAACCTAGCTGGTTCAGTTGTTCAGGAGCCAAACAAGTTTCACAAAATTCAACTGACTTCTAGCACTCTCAACCAAAGCAACATTAATGGAAATTGAGTTCTCACAAAAAAAGAAAAGAAATGGAAGCATACGCTAGCACTTCAGAGCCTCGCGGAATTTAATCATCATCATTATTTAAAATAAATAAATAAAATGGTGTTAGCAAATGAAATGCATATCCAATCTCAGAAAAAAGCGAAATGATTACAAAGAAGATAACAAATGTAACATGAGAATTGTTATTCGCCCCCGCATTATTACTCAATACCCCCGCAATAATATTATAACAAAAATGCCATTAAATGAAATGACAATATTAACCCTTTTACATCCCAATTTGATTTCCTCGGATGTGGGAGAAGGTGAAGCTGTGGCCGCCATTGTTTCCGGTCATTTAATATGCCCAAGTTCTTTCTCTTCTTTCTTTTTGGAAGATCATCTTTTTGGAGACCAGCCAGGGTCCAGTGTAACTCCGTGGAGGGTTTAACAAAGATTTCTGACTCTAGGGTTTCATTCTTGACTCTCAATCCTCCATGAAACGTCGGAATCTCTTCGAAGAGCGGGAAGGAGCCGAAGGTGTTCCGGCGGACTTGAATGAGGGAGTGGGAGAAGAGATGTGGCGGTGCACGGTGGCGATTTTGTCGACGGAGTTGAATCGTTTCTGGAAGCGGAGGTCTTCAATTTCTTTCTGATTGCGTTCTTGGCGGGCGAATTTGTCGTTGTTGTTGTTCCACCGTGAGAAGTGGATTTCGGTTGACGGGCGGTGGTGGAAGGGTTGGTCCGGTGGTGGCGAGAAGATTGGGAATTGAATTAGGAATTTCAACGCCATAGTTGAGCTTAAATTCTTGATTCATAAACCAAAGAGGGTGATGGAGGGAAGAGGAAGGGAGGCCGACGGTGGTAGGGGTAGGGGTGAGACTGGCGCAGGTAGAAAGTATTTATTTAGGAGATTAAAAGGGGTAAAATAGGAATAATGGTGGTACATATAGGGTTGAATATCAATTTTTTTTTGGTAGACTTAGTAGTGCGGGGTATTGAGTAATGATACGGGGTGAATAACAATTCTCATGTAACATTTCATCCCGAAAAGAAAAAAACCGAAACTAAATTAAATCGAAAAATCTTAGTCGACACAAGAATAACATGAATTAATAAAAATAAATCGATAAAGCACAGTGAATTCAGTCGCTTTTAACAAAATTCCCAACCTAACTCCCAATAATCATTCTAATTATCGTCACATAATACATTAATTTCAAGGATTCTTATACACATGCCATACTTCACACAGGTGAAGCATACCTTATGTAAGGGAACGGGAGATGCCGACGAAAACAGGGTTGCGAGACTTTGATTTAACGTTTGATGAATAGTATAGACATCCTTTGCACGACTTTGTTTTCTTCGGTGCTTCGGATCCGGCGACGGCGACGGATTTCAGTGATTGGTCATCACTACTAGGGCAACCTCCGGCTGCAGCTCCGTTGGTATTACTAACCACCCGGTCCTCCTCCATCGCGGTCTGTTTGTTCTAAACGTTGTCCTCCGTGAGACTCGTTTGTAGCTAATATTGGTATTTCCAAGTCCATGTATTTTTACTTATCGCACTTTGCCCCCTCTAATTAACAACATTCCCAAATTTGGAAGTTAAGTGACAAAAATATATTGCTACTTGCTTGCGGTTAGACTCGCAGCTCTGGCCATTTTTACTAATAGGTTTAATCATCTCATCATCATTATAAAGATATTATCATCTTTTGACACTTCTAATTTGAATTATATTTTACCGATATACTGAATCAAGACCGACCCCAAATTTTATTACGTCCAACTAAATTTGAGTAGTATATTATAAGAGTAACAATTTGGGGGCAATTAAGTTAACTAAAAAGGAAGAAAAGCACGTAGGCATAGTTACCTAAAAACTCATCAATTATCATTTTGTATCAAAGAATCATCAATGCAATTTTATTTATATAAATCGTGTAAGTTATCCTGAATTTATAGTATTACATTCAAGCAAAGGACCACGTCCATCCAATCCAGGCAAAAGTTGTCCACCGAGCGTCAACTACGCATCTAACTAAAGAAAGAAGTTGGGTTTTCTAAACCCTTTCTTTACTTCAATAGGTTTTTTATGGACAAAATGACATGATGTGTTTTTTATTCAAAAATGATGGTTGAATTTCATGTAATTAGGCCAAACATATGCCAATTTCGGCATGAGTACCAATATGTCATTGTTCATACGAGTTCCATGTTGAACAAACATGACGGATGATACCTTTAAAAGTGCGTAAAAAGTCATTAGCTGACAATGTACAAACAATTAAGCCACGTCCTTTAAAAAGCTTGACAAGTCAACTGTGACACTTATTGTTATGAAATTGGGTAATATACGCTTATGTAATTTAAACTTTCCCTTTCTCAACTATCAGCATGGACTAACATTTGGCTCAGCAGCTGTTTGTGTTATGATTTTGTAAATATTTTCGCTTTGTGCATACATAACCAAGTTACATGTCTCTAGAACCCTATATACATTACACTTCCTCTGAATACGAGAAGCATTTCCTCTGCTGCAACAAGGAGGGAAAAGCAACTTAAATTCAGATCTGAATTTTCATTTTAAGGCTTCGTGCGAGTGCTGGTAAAAACAGGAAAATATGTATCGAGCTCAAGCCGATCTAGTATCTGTTGGGTAGCCCAGAGATATGAAGAGTGTCCGTCAATGAATTCTGTTACATCAACCTGAAAGGAAGAAAGAAAATAAGAGAAACCAAAGCTCAGAAAAGAAAGCAAAAGAAAGGGATAAATGATGAAGGAATAACACTTGAAAGTGACTCACATTCTCAATTCCAGGAACATCGATAGGTTGAATTCCTGCTAACCCTTTTGTAAGGAGGCTGTTTAAAATGTGATTAGATTCTGTGTCAGAAGAGTTTGACTAGAAAGAATTTCTGGTAACAAACGACTCATTTAATTCTTAATGGTATATACTTCATTTATTCAATTTTCAGATATCAAGTTATAACATGACAAGTTTCTAAACTTAATTCATAAATAAAGGCTATGCAAGAGAAATATCCAAAAAAGAATGCCAGCATCCACAAGAGCAATGCTAGGGGCACAAAAATTTTGCTCGCAATCATTGATTGGTGTTTAACATTTATTGCTTGAACCCACAGAATACCCAATTAAATACTGTCACCTAGGATTTTCTGAGCAAGATTTTGGGACCTTTTTGTGCTCCTAGTATTGCTCTAGATAGATATAATGCATCCTAAATAAAAAAAAATCTTGGTTTACTTTAAGCTGTGTCTCAAGGTCATATATTCTTAAGTGATTCTGCAGGTGAAAACAGAATACCTAGCACGGAATGCAATTCCAAGCATCCAATCATTTGTGGAATATGCATTTACAAATCTGCCAGCCACCACCTTCAAAACAAAGATGACTTTTTAACAGAAGAGCAGCAGATAACATGCTTAGAGATAAGAAAAAAAAAAGATGACAGAGAAATATTCATGAAAGTTGTATTTCTCAATTACCTTTCTAACAGATTCCCAGTTTTCATCTTTAATAGGAATTGGAGCCCCAAGGAGAACAACTCTTTCTACAAGTCCAGCTGTCAATTCAGGAGAATGCATTTAGTATTTTCATACAAGTCAAAACCCACGAGCAGAAGTAACACGTCGGAACTGGTAAAAATTACCATTTTGTTCAGTTTCAGCCAAAACCTGAAGACACTTGAAAATCACTCGTGCTCCTAGCGAGAAACCTACTAGTGTAACTGGCCTGATATGTATAGAAGCCAATACTCAGTATAATTAACTCCACAACTAGAACTTACTAAAACAATAATTAGCAGTGTTTTTTCTGGTTTTTATATTTTATTGTTATATTTTATTGTTAAGATTTTGGTGTTATTGTTATTGGTTATTGTTAATTGTTAATTGGTTATTGGTTATTGGTTATTGGTATTGTTAATTTAATTGTTATTGTTATTGTTATTGTTATTGTTATTTGTTATTGTTATTTTTGTTATTGTTATTTTTGTTATTGTTATTTTTGTTATTGTTATTTTTGGTTATTGTTCTTGGTTATTGTTCTTGGTTATTGTTCTTTGGTTATTGTTCTTGGTTATTGTTCTTTGGTTATTGTTCTTTGGTTATTGTTATTGGTTATTGTTATTGGTTATTGTTATTGGTTATTGTTATTGGTTATTGTTATTTGGTTATTGTTATTTGGTTATTGTTATTTGGTTATTGTTATTGGGTTATTGTTATTGGGTTATTGTTATTGGTTATTGTTATTGTTATTGGTTTTTGGTTATTGGTTTTTGGTTATGATTTTTGGTTATGATTTTTGGTTATTGGTTATTGGTTATTGGTTATTGGTTATTGGTTATTGGTTATTGGTTATCGCTATTGGTTATTGCTATTGGTTATTGCTATTGGTTATTGTTATTGGTTATTGGTTATTGGTTATTGGTTATTGGTTATTGGTCATTGGTTATTGGTCATTGGTTATTGTTATTGGTTATTGTTATTGGTTTTTTTTAATTGGTATTGGGTATTGGTATTGGTATTGGTATTGGGTATTGCTATTGCTATTGCTATTGCTATTGCTATTGCTATTGCTATTGCTATTGCTATTGCTATTGCTATTGCTATTGATATTGATATTGATATTGATATTGGGCTATTGCTATTGGCTATTGGTTTTGGTTTTGGTTTTGGTTTTGGTTTTGGTTTTGGTTTTGGTTTTGGTTTTGGTTTTGGTTTTGGTTTTGGTTATGGTTATGGTTATGGTTATGGTTATGGTTATGGTTATTGTTATTGTTATTGTTATTGTTTTGACTTACCTGTGCCCTTGCAATCCCTTGAGTAAGACATCAGCAAGCAGCTTTCCCGCTTTATCAGATCTGAGAAAAGTGAAAAAACCATCTTAAGGAATTATAAGAGACTCGGTGAATACTTTCCTTAGTCTAAATAGAGCTGGTAGTCCAGATGGATATCAATACAATGCAAATCAAGAGAAAATATT